>OV816025.1:24410774-24655657 GCA_929113105.1 Agrypnus murinus
GCGGTTTATCTAGCGCCTTCCAGAAATACATAGTAGGTTCTAGCGGCTTCTGGTACGATTATATGAGGGTATAAAATCGACTTCGCGGATAAAAGAGGATCAGTCAACAGCGAGTCATTAACTGTGTATCACGAAATAAATAGTAAATGTGAAGATAAATGTTGTATTAGAAATTCATAGTCTGTAAATAATAGTTTTAATGGTTTATAATCATAGCGTTAATTTATAGTGTATTCATTAGTGTTTGTAAATAAATGTTTCTTATTAATAGACGATTTAAACAGCCCTTTTGTTATTATTTTAAAAAGAACGTTACAGTGGTGTCAGGTGTGGGATTCGAACCCACGCTCCCTCTCGGGAACCAGAGCATAAAACCTGTTCTGGGACAGAACAGACTTGAAGAGGGGGGGCAGTGTAACTAGAGAGAAAAAGAAAGAACCTCTTCTTCCCACAACAAATGGAATATTCTACAGCATTCGAAAGAATGACGCATCGCACCAAGTATGTAAACCAGACGCGGTTTATCTAGCGCCTTCCAGAAATACATAGTAGGTTCTAGCGGCTTCTGGTACGATTATATGAGGGTATAAAATCGACTTCGCGGATAAAAGAGGATCAGTCAACAGCGAGTCATTAACTGTGTATCACGAAATAAATAGTAAATGTGAAGATAAATGTTGTATTAGAAATTCATAGTCTGTAAATAATAGTTTTAATGGTTTATAATCATAGCGTTAATTTATAGTGTATTCATTAGTGTTTGTAAATAAATGTTTCTTATTAATAGACGATTTAAACAGCCCTTTTGTTATTATTTTAAAAAGAACGTTACAGTGGTGTCAGGTGTGGGATTCGAACCCACGCTCCCTCTCGGGAACCAGAGCATAAAACCTGTTCTGGGACAGAACAGACTTGAAGAGGGGGGGCAGTGTAACTAGAGAGAAAAAGAAAGAACCTCTTCTTCCCACAACAAATGGAATATTCTACAGCATTCGAAAGAATGACGCATCGCACCAAGTATGTAAACCAGACGCGGTTTATCTAGCGCCTTCCAGAAATACATAGTAGGTTCTAGCGGCTTCTGGTACGATTATATGAGGGTATAAAATCGACTTCGCGGATAAAAGAGGATCAGTCAACAGCGAGTCATTAACTGTGTATCACGAAATAAATAGTAAATGTGAAGATAAATGTTGTATTAGAAATTCATAGTCTGTAAATAATAGTTTTAATGGTTTATAATCATAGCGTTAATTTATAGTGTATTCATTAGTGTTTGTAAATAAATGTTTCTTATTAATAGACGATTTAAACAGCACTTTTGTTATTATTTTAAAAAGAACGTTACAATATTTACCAAGATATCAAAAAAAATCACAATTATTTACTACCTGCGGTACTTGTATGTATCAAAGATAAATTTGCAATTTTCGTTAATGAAAATCCAACTGCACCAAAGAAATGTTTACTGATATTTAAGCTTCTGTAACTTTTTTACCAGAAAAATCCACATCTCGATTTTTACAGAATATTCTATCCTACGAACACTTCAATCTGTGAAATTTCTAGAATTTTCTGATTTTTCCTTTTTCAGATACAGGGTGTCAAAAATCCGAAAAATCGTGAATGGCACCATGTTTACATATCTCTAAAACAAAAGAGATTTGATGCCAACCTTTTATTTTTGTAGAACAAGTAGTACTAACATAGAGACATACGTATACAGCAGAAAACGTAAGCCTGAGTTCTTGTTTCTTCATAGTTATTCTTCAAGCTAAAGTCAGTTTTCTTCAAAAATCGTAGTACATCTTCGGACGCGAACTTTGGGCATTTCCGTTACAAGTAAGTAAACATTATCCTCTTCGTATATAATAGTTTTTATAAAGTAAATTTGTTTTTTGTTCAGCGCGATAGCAGAAATATTAACTAAGTTATGATAATTTTCCTGAAGCTCGATTTTTGCGGAAAGCATGGTAGGTTGATGATGAACAAATGAGTGCTGCCGCAAAACAAAAACAGATAAACATAAAATAAAGGCATTTTTCAACATTGCAAATATAGGGGAATATTCAGGCAAAAAACAAAAAAATTCGAAAGTGGTCGAGCAACAACTTTTGGTTATTTTGGTCGATTTCGTATGAATTGACCCTATAATTGTTTTTTTTATTTTTTGAATTGTTGGGTGTAAAGAGTTCACGATGAACATACCGCAAAACATACCTAACCTTACTTTTGTAATTTGGTGACAGATAATGCTTAGAATTTGACATTAGAAAATAATTAGCAAAGTAAGATTAGTATATTTTGCGGTATGTCCACAATGAACGTTTCGCAGCCAACGCCGAAATCAAATAAAAAAATTCATTGTAAATACATTTTTATTGTATATAACAGATCTCGAAAATTGTTTGTATATCTGCTCTCGTATCGTAATATACGATAATAATTCTTAACATGTGCGTATACACTACAGATATTTTAATAGCCAATGGTCGTTGATGTGTGTAAATATTTTGTCGCAAAACTACGACAAGTACAGCTTTCCGATCAATAGAATTGCTTACTAAGCAAGTAGTTTTCATGATAGTATAAAAAAGTCAAAAACAAACTTCTAAGTATATTATGGTAAAGTTTGACTGTGAAGTGAATGTCAGATCTCTTTTATATTGTAAATAAATTGTTAAATCTGTATACTGTAAAATAAATAATTTTAAACTGAAGAACCTCGGGTTTCTACAGTGTATAAAATATGATTATAATTATATAAATATATTTAAAATTAAAAAGTTTGTTTACACAACGTTAAACCTTAAAAAATGAAAATGTGTGGGATTCACAAGTAATACCCAAGAACAGTCTGTTTCAAGTTTATTAACTCTCCTCAGCCGGGGATAATTACCTGATTACCTGTGAACCCCACACACATCAATACGGCTTTATATACTAGCCGATGAATAACATTAGTATCGTGAAATTGTAACGGTTCGATTTTTTCAACTTCCGAAAGATGCAATTTTGTTTGCATAATTGATAAAAATTCTTAATGCGGCCCTGCATATTATTGTATATTTTTCTTGATTTAAAAATACTGTTGGTTCTGCACAAATATGAGTTTTACTAAATATCAAAGGTTACTTTCAAAAAATATTGCCAGACTAATAAAATTTGTCTCTAGAAAAATCTACAGTTTTCGATTTAAAAAAGTACCATCTTTGCAAGTGTTAACGTTTATTATTTCATGTTCTGATGGACAATAGGAATTGTTGTTGTGGAATAGAATGTTCTAGAATAAAATTGTCTAGACAGCCACCTGCAAGTATAATGTGCTTCGGGCAATGTATAAATTCAAAAGGGAATCCCCGAAAGTTTTCTTTGGAAATGTTCTGGAACAATGTGACGTAATTATCCCTCATTGGCTTAGGAGAACCCTGCGATTTCTTTTACTGGTTCATTTAAAAATTTGCCCTTTTCCAAAACCACACGATCGCCGAAAATTTTTCAATTTGAACAGAAGTCTGCAGTAAACACTAACAGAGTGCGGAGCTCTTCCGTCTATTATCGTATACGTACAGGAGTTGTTTTGCCGATGGCACTTCCCAAATACAGTAACGTGTTTAGTTGTGAAAAATACTGAAATCTAATTTGATTTAATTAGAATCATTATTATAAATACCGTACCGAAATTTAATAATTAATTTCGCATAATTTAAAGAGTTATAACTAAAATGTAATAAGTGTTTTGTTACCGTATTCCAGTTCTTTCAATAATTTCCAGATATTAATAATACTGTTATTATTAACGAAAAATTATAAATATCAATTTAAACGTAAAGTGAATTAAGTTTATAGGGGATCTTGTTTTTAATGAAATTCAAAAACGGAAGTCTGAAAATTAAATAACTTCTAAAACAACATATTTAAAAAGTGTTGCGCTACCTTCTTCATAAAGAAACACATTTTACTAATCAATCATATTAACCAGTGATGGTTTTAGAAAAACTTTTACTTAAAATATGTAATTAACAATTGAACTTATATGGTTGTTCCGGTTACCTAAAAAGGGAGTTTTATTGAATATAGTTTTAAAACAAAACAATTATTGTGAATTTTAATTCTGTGGTCTGAAGTAAGAAGCGGTGTCAGTAATCGAGGTGTTTTCCAGATTTTGCAGCTTAATCAAGCTATTAATTTTGGTATTTAGTGTTTAAATGTGAACAAAAAGCCATTAAGTGTTAATCATTTTGTGAGGTGTTATCGAATCAAATAATTCGATCAATGTACTGTAAACTGAAGGATACTGTTTTGTTAAAGTTTGAGTAAGTTGTATAATTATTCATGTATTAATTTTGATTTCTACCTGTATGTGCATATATTTCCCGCCGTTAAGAATTCTTACGTTGGGTATTTATTTTTTTTAAATCTACAATTATGTCTTAAATGAAAACTTTATATCTTTGACTTTTATTTTATTTCGTTTATAAATAAATCTATTTTTGAATCCAATCACACTAGATAATATTGGACCATATATTTATGAAAGTCTTTAAATATATTTCAACTAATTTGATTTTTGATTTAACCGAACATGACGAATAATTGAATTAAACTTAATAAATTTGATACCGGTTTCTGTTTACATCATATTATTATTATTTCTTACATAATCCGCGGATTTTCCTAAACAGATGGCGCCCAAATATACTTATTTTTGACTATAACTAGCCCTATTCCTTCTTATTTATAATCTATGAGCTATGGAAACAATATCCGCGTCCTGAACATAAATTTGTTAAAGAGATGTCTCGAGCAACTGGAGTATTTATGAGTTGTTCAGTAAGTATCAAATATTTTGTGTTGATAAGAATATTACGTTTAAAAATAACGAATGCGACATCTACAGAAAAGCCACCGCATATAGCGGATATATAATATATATATATATATATATATATATATATATATATATATATATATATATATATATATATATATATATATATATATATATATATATATATATATATATATATATATATATATATATATATATAAGTGTTATAGGTTATCGGGATATCGGTCTACAATTAATTAAATCTCTTTGTTCTGTTAACCAAGCTTTCGAAATTACTTTATTTCTTCTTCAGGGTATCTACAAGTTATATTAAACAATAAGTACAACAATCTTATTTATAAAAAGAAGAAGAATTCTCTTTACTTGCAGAACTATGAGAATTCTTTATGATTTCTTACAGTTGTTAAAATAACATTTATCATTATATAATTTATAATAACACATTCCAAACTTAGTGTAATAATAATACAAGTTTTAATGACAGAACAGGTGGCGTTAATGAAATTATGACATTAGGTGTATATATTCAAAATTTGTTCATAGACCACCATTTTATTTTATAAAGGTTTATTTACTTGGCTAAGAAAAAGATAGCAAAAGGTTTTGATGTTAAGATGTGTCTATAGATCGATTATAGACAAAGAATCAATGTTACTTGGTTTTTGTAACTTTATTAAATATGAGTAAATGATACTTAAGTTTTCTAAATCGGTCTTAAAATTTAAGGTATTGTCTTTGCTCATTATGTGAGTCATTTCAAGAAACAGTCTGCCCTTATAGTTATTTTCTCTCTCTAAGATTTTGCAGTTGTTAAAATCAGGATAATGGTTTGCGTTGGTTGTGTGTATAGCTAAAGCACATGATTCCTTTTTTAATTTACAATTGCTACGGTGTTGTGTTATTCTAGTTTGAAGCCACGATGACGTCTGCCCTATGTACACCTTTTCGCATTGTAAGCATGGAATAGAGTACACTATGTTAGATTCTCTCATAATTGGAGTTTTATCTTTAGTTTTTGAAAAGATATTTCTTACTTTAATTGAATTGTAATAGGCTATCTTTATGTCAGGTTTCTGTAACACATGTTTCAATTTCTGAGATAGATTTTGGATGTAGGGTAGTTTCTTGTATGTAACTTGGTTCCTTTCTTCCTCATTATTTGTGTCTTGTGGAGGATGTTGGTTATTCTCTGTGTTATACAGTAATTTAGTTACTAAAGGTCTAGGGTAACCGTTATTGGTCAGAATATCCATCAGAAGTTTTAGGTTTTTGTCTAGTAATGTAGGATGTGCAATCTTTTTAATTCTATTTTTTAGGCATAATACTAAGTTGATCTTCTGTTTTAATGAATGATTAGAGAAGAAGTTGATGTATCTTCCTGAGTTGGTAGGTTTCCTATACCAATCAAGGATCAATACACCATCTTCGTCTCTAATCATTTTAGTATCTAAAAATGGAATACTGTTATTGGTTTCTCTTTCTACTGTAAACTGAATGTGATGATTGAAGCTGTTAAACAATTCTAATGTTTCTTCGATCTTATTAGAAGGGACAGCACATATTACATCGTCGACATATTTTTTTTTATAAATGGAAGTGTGTAGGGGAGTTTAGGAATTATATTATCAAATACTGAGTCCATTATAATTGTTGCTATTATTGGACTTAGTGGGGAACCAATATTATAGACAGATATTTGGCACGCCAATGGGTTCCCCACTAAGTCCAATAATAGCAACAATTATAATGGACTCAGTATTTGATAATATAATTCCTAAACTCCCCTACACACTTCCATTTATAAAAAAATATGTCGACGATGTAATATGTGCTGTCCCTTCTAATAAGATCGAAGAAACATTAGAATTGTTTAACAGCTTCAATCATCACATTCAGTTTACAGTAGAAAGAGAAACCAATAACAGTATTCCATTTTTAGATACTAAAATGATTAGAGACGAAGATGGTGTATTGATCCTTGATTGGTATAGGAAACCTACCAACTCAGGAAGATACATCAACTTCTTCTCTAATCATTCATTAAAACAGAAGATCAACTTAGTATTATGCCTAAAAAATAGAATTAAAAAGATTGCACATCCTACATTACTAGACAAAAACCTAAAACTTCTGATGGATATTCTGACCAATAACGGTTACCCTAGACCTTTAGTAACTAAATTACTGTATAACACAGAGAATAACCAACATCCTCCACAAGACACAAATAATGAGGAAGAAAGGAACCAAGTTACATACAAGAAACTACCCTACATCCAAAATCTATCTCAGAAATTGAAACATGTGTTACAGAAACCTGACATAAAGATAGCCTATTACAATTCAATTAAAGTAAGAAATATCTTTTCAAAAACTAAAGATAAAACTCCAATTATGAGAGAATCTAACATAGTGTACTCTATTCCATGCTTACAATGCGAAAAGGTGTACATAGGGCAGACGTCATCGTGGCTTCAAACTAGAATAACACAACACCGTAGCAATTGTAAATTAAAAAAGGAATCATGTGCTTTAGCTATACACACAACCAACGCAAACCATTATCCTGATTTTAACAACTGCAAAATCTTAGAGAGAGAAAATAACTATAAGGGCAGACTGTTTCTTGAAATGACTCACATAATGAGCAAAGACAATACCTTAAATTTTAAGACCGATTTAGAAAACTTAAGTATCATTTACTCATATTTAATAAAGTTACAAAAACCAAGTAACATTGATTCTTTGTCTATAATCGATCTATAGACACATCTTAACATCAAAACCTTTTGCTATCTTTTTCTTAGCCAAGTAAATAAACCTTTATAAAATAAAATGGTGGTCTATGAACAAATTTTGAATATATACACCTAATGTCATAATTTCATTAACGCCACCTGTTCTGTCATTAAAACTTGTATTATTATTACACTAAGTTTGGAATGTGTTATTATAAATTATATAATGATAAATGTTATTTTAACAACTGTAAGAAATCATAAAGAATTCTCATAGTTCTGCAAGTAAAGAGAATTCTTCTTCTTTTTATAAATAAGATTGTTGTACTTATTGTTTAATATAACTTGTAGATACCCTGAAGAAGAAATAAAGTAATTTCGAAAGCTTGGTTAACAGAACAAAGAGATTTAATTAATTGTAGACCGATATCCCGATAACCTATAACACTTAATATAATTACGGTCGTTACTTCCTTACAACTTTTTTATATATATATATATATATATATATATATATATATATATAACTGCGGGATCTATACATTTTATAAATTCTTGCTCTCTATGATTGATCTTCTATTTCTATTCTACATCCTAGTTTAAAATTAAGAGAATTTCGCATAACTAGCATAACCTTCAGAACATCTTTGCAGCATAACTTCAAATAGAAACTTAACGGGAAAAGAGAGTTCCCATAGCAATTTGAATATTCAAAAGTAAAACTACACGTACAGATATAAGCAATATTAGGGTGCTACGTGAAATAAATGTAAATTAGAGTAATGAATGGATATTCGAATTATTCTAAATTACTAAAGCGTTTATTCGAACTAGAATTGAATGAACAGTAAAAAAAGTTGATACAAGAATCATAAGTAAACCACGAACGCTTGTTTTGAAACTGTTTGGTACTGGTCGTAATCATCTGAAAGCACTAAAAACAGTTCAAACTAGCATGCCTAAATTATGTGCAATCCGGGAATAGCCTTCAATTAAATACCGCTACACGGTAAGCAATACACGAAAATAGAAAAAAATAAGCCTTCTCAGCACTGGGTGTGTGTAAACCGAGCTGCTGAGATACATTAGTTTTCAAGTGAAGCTCGAAGAGTGAACATCTTCGGTTCAAACGTGTGGCCAAACTTCAAAAAAACCTACTTATGATTATCATTTTTTTGCAGATTTATTAATTAAAATAAAACTGACAGCAAAATATACCGAAACTTGCATATTAATTATTGTATTTAATGTATAATATCATATTTAAAATAAATAATAGTTTGTCCTTAAACAAATAAAAAAAGTTTAAACTTGAGACGTATGACTAGGACGTTAAGACTATGTAAATTAAAATAAAGGAAAACCTACTTAATTATTTATTATTAATACCAAAATCAATAACAAAAGGATGATTAACATAATATTTATGCGTACTGTCTTAATTAAATATGCAAAAAGAATCATAGAAAGTCTGTTGATGATAATAAATATTTTATTCAAATTTAGATTTTACATTTTAGAAATTTAAAAATATCTATAGAAAGTAACTTTTTTGTTAGTTTTTTTATGATATTTGTTTTATTTAATTAATTTTATTGCACCTCATTTTATTTTTGTTTTCCAATTAAGATAAGACGATACAATGATTTCAAGCGGTCGTCTAATATCAATATTTAAATTTTAAATATTAAATATTCTACCGCCATCAATTTAGCATTTACATGTTATTATAAACCATAACATTTAAAAGTTTTATAGTTTTTAAAAGTCCTCAAGTTTATCTGATCTAATACTATAAAATATAGTATGTCTTTCATTGATAAAATAACGTTATACTTACAATAAACTGACATTTTACAATAATAAAATGAATTATAAAGAGCATTACAGGTAGTTGTTAGCCGTGATCTTCAGATAATGGGCTTTAAAATGTATCCTACGTAGGTATGATTTCTAATATTAAATACAATTACTTATTGGTAAAAATGTTAAATCACACATTTCAAAACCAGTTTATTCTATTTTTCTTAATAAATAAATAAATACATCATTTTTATTGTGGAAGAGTTTTAATATTCTTGTAGGTTTGGAATTTTTATATTGTTTGCTGCATCTTATACAACTCATATATCACTCATAGTGATATACAGTGTGAGCTTATACTAACCGTACAGAATTACATTGGCATATGCCAATAACCAATACTAGCTAAACTTGAGTAAACAACACCGCGCGATGATTAGTATTGAAAGTCATACAGGCTTAAAACCAATTGTTTTGGAAAAAAACTTGACCGGTGAGAGATATTTTACGAGTTTTACAAGAAAATTTGATCCCAGCACTTGCAACACTGTTTCCTGCAAAAGAAAACTTATCCGATGTACCCCATCGAAACATTTGATTTCAACAAGATGGGGCTTCGCCTTATTATGCGGTAGAAGTTCGTAAAAGCAGACGGATTGGAAGGAGGTGGTTTATTCAGTAGTCACGCAGATCCTCTGATTTAATGCCACTGCTTTTCTGGAATATCCTATATTATTAAAAATAATTTTTAATAAGTAAAACGCTCGAACGCGTAGCGTTGACATGTTTTAGCATTTTTTTCTCAAAAGTAAAATGGTTCCTAAAACATTATTTGTTTATTAAATACATAACGAGCATGGAAAGTGGAGTATTTGGCACGAGAGGGAACGTAAACGCACCAAGCGATAGTAGTGTGCGGATATCACATAAAAGTACGAAAGGCACTTACCAGCGAGGAGTTATGTGCGCTATTTTTCCTACGAACCCAAAAAAACGACAATATATTTCCTTCAATGATATATATCGATCTTTAAGTTACATTACTACAAAGTGGAATTATAATAGAAATTCCGAGAGTGCTTTAATCGTTATTTATGCAGAGATACATTATAATTGGCCTATTATTGCTAGACTCATCTAAACATAAACGTCTCTTTATGACCCAAGGGTCATATTATGGTCAGACGGGCAATAACGAAACGTAAATTAAATGTCAGAGCTGTTGTTTTTGTAGAACTTGATTGGTTCTTAATATAATTTGTAAACTTATCACCAATGAAAATAGTGGAAGCCACCCGATGGGCATTATCATCCAGTAACGCTCGTGGGGCACACAAGGTTTTATTTTTCACGAGAATAATATTGTACAAGTGTAACGTTACGTTTTTGTTGGTTTTCAAATAATGCAATTTAGTATGCATATTTAATTAAAAAAAACTTTAAATACGGTCCTGCTTATTCATATATTTTCTTTCAATGTAAAATCACCGTTGGTATACTGCAGAAAATAAACCCCATAAAATACTAAAGGTCATCTCAAAGAAGCATTCCAGACTAATAAAATTGCTTTTATAAGAATTTACGGATCTTATTTCAAATAAAGGTATTGTTTTCACACGTGTTACTATCTATCACTTTGTATCGTTCTTGGGAAAAAGAATATTTTCGAATAGACTAGTCTTTTAAAATTTAAATTGTCAGCAATTTCCGCCGATGTGAACGAGTATTTGCGAATATTCCATTCTAAATCAGTTGAGCTTCTACGAAAAACATACTAATAAAACCTATTTGATTTAGATTTATGATTTCCTTGTACGTGCTTGTCAACCAATTCCAGACAAACAAATTTTCGTTTACAGAATGTCTGTTTTTTGCGTATAATGCAGGTTTCAGCTACGAGTAAAGTCCCAATTCTTCGAGTGCTCTTTGTGTAAAATAATCAATTCTTATTGGCCTAATCAAGTCGCGATGTTTTCTCGTTGGTCTATTTGAAAGCATACCCCTCTTAAAATCCCGTCCACGTCGAAATACTTTTAGTTTTTTACAGTCAGTTTACAGCCAGGGTTTAATAAAGCAAGTAAGAAAACACATACATAGGGCGAGACGCCTTCACGTGTTAGGCCGCGGTCTCAGACCCCGCGTCATGAATTAGTATTTTCAAAGACAATTGCCGAGGCCATTTTCAGAATGTTTTGCGGAGTTTTAGTTAATGTTAACATACAGTAAATACAGTGATTGTGGGGAATCAATTTTTACCGAAACCTAAAGTTTAATATCGTACAGTGTAAAGTGTAATCAGTGTTTTGGTGTCGCAAGTTAGTTTTGCAAAGGATCTCGTTAAAGGATACAGTTATAATATGAATGATTACACAGCCCAACACACATTTTGGTGCCAGGGTTTTTGTAACTGTTTCTATGTAAGTTTTGGGTGCAGAATTCAAAACTGCCCTCAAATTTCGTCTATCAGATCTAGTTTTTGAGATACTGTATATTGGGATTTTTTTAGAAAGAAATAGTCTAATTTTGCTTTCCTTGAATCAGAACATTTCTTAAAGGCCAATTTCTGTTAACCCACTGCTGATCCTTAGCTCTACTGCCCAAAGACATAAAAAACAAGGATATTTTGTATATCCACTTTGCTGTCTAAGCAGGAAGTTCACAATTTTTAGGTCGGTACAAATCACCCACTGATGTTCTTCATACTTAATTTTTTTCAGAACTAGTGATATTGCCTCATATTCCTCCTTCATGCTGGTAGAATGACCAATGGGTATTGAGCCATATTTAATACCATTGTGTAAAAGCACACATTTCAAACTACGTCTTGAACTGTCTATAAAAAGGCGCCATACGTCTGGTGTGTATTCCGACAAACCCATTTTTTGTAAGAGTCCTCTTATATGTACAAACGATCTTTTTCTATACACAATAGCAACATATTTAAACAACTTACCATACAAATATAAATCCATGACTGTGACTAAATTAAGAAAAATCATGTTTTTGGAAATGCTCAGTAAACAGTAAACGCCCACAAATGTATATGAAAATTAATAGTTCATGTGCAGAAAATTTTAAAGAAAATTAAAAAAAAATTGCAGAAAATTTAAAAAAAGGAAATTAATTAAGAGTATATATTAAATTTAAAGTTGAATATATTAAATAACATTATATTTTAAAAACGGACTTAAGTCTACCTGTTTGTACCTGTCCTTTGTATTAATTTTAGTTTTAAACAATTTATGTATTTTTTATTTTTTAAGAGGTTAAGTGGCAGAGCAGCGTCAGTTAAATACTCACGCTGAACTTCGCCTCTGTATAAATATTTTTTGTTACAATATAATGTTGATTTGATTTTGAGTAAATAAAGACAATTATTATTATTATTATTATTATTATTATTATTATTATATCGTTACAGAATACCAGGTTATTTTCCTCAGAGTAAAAGGGCAACACATCCTTATCTCTTTTACGATAAAATGTAATATCGGTACCTGCCTGAAGTAAATTCTTCTCATTTAATCTGGAAGCGAGTAATTCAGAAGATTCCTTTGAAAGATTCAGGTCTCTAGCGAGATCGTTCAGTTCTTGTTGATTGAAACGTTGGGGACTTGCTAAATCTGCTTCAAAATCACTGTCGTTTTCTGATTCCATACATTGAATTTCATCAAACGTGGGTAGTTCTGCATCATCTTCCGGGAGCGTAGGCAGACTAGCTCATTAGATTTTAATTATTTAAGTATGAAATTTCACTTTTGGCATCTAAAGATATCACTATTTCAATATTTTTGCGTTTTATCAGAACTAATATCAATTAGCCCGTATCTCAAAAACTGGAGCTGCTACGAAAAAAACAGGTATTTTTGGAATCAGCACATCAAAAATATTTAAAATCAGTTCTTACTTTACCGGCAGCAAGACAAAAATTTTATTTTGTTGGGCTGTTATCGTCGCCTAGTTGAATTCTTAATGAATTAAGTTCTGATAAAATCTTGTCTGGACATAATTTGAAATCGGATAACGTAAAATCTAAGTAAAATTTAAATCGTACCTTTTAGCGGAAGTGACTGTTAATAATAAAGGCAGTCCTTCTTCCTATAAACTTTTTTAAACAAGTAATTTTATCCAAGTTATTTGGCTGTATCGGTTATTTGAAAGAGGGAATTTTACTAATGAGTATTTCCCTAGAAGTACAGTATTGAGAATTTTCGTAGTTGCAGTTTATGAGTGATTGCAAAATTTAATTAAGTTTTCCAGCTTCTACAGTTCAGTGACAACTGTTTATATATCTGTGTTTGTAAAAGGCAATATTGTGTAAGTTTGTTTTGATCCAGTTTTGTGAATTAAACAATTTGAACAAGGTATTGTGAACTGCTGACTCTTTGAGTTTTGTGAATATTGCGTAAGTTGTATATTGTTCATGTACCGATTATTTTTGTTATTCTGTTGCATGAAGACATTCCCATTTGCTAAGAGCTCTTATGCAGGGTACTGTGACTTTACTTAATGATTTTCTTAATAATCAGTTGCTATTTTTTTAACTTTTTGGTTCATGAATAAATATAATTTTTAAACTTAATTAGACTGAATAATATTGACCCATATAATTATGAAAGTCTCTATTTATATTTCATCCGACCTAACTTTGACATCACCGAATATGACTAACAAGTTGAATTAAATTTATCAGATCTGACTCCAGTTTCTGGTTAATGGAATCAGGTCATTATTTGTAATTATTATCATTATCGAACTTTCATAATCAGATGGCGCCCAAATATGTGTATTTTCTTGTGTTCTAAACCTTTATCTATTCTTTTACAATTTGAAGCTATTGGAAACAATACATATGACCTGAAATTTAAATTTGTAAAGATAAGATCTCAAGCCGAGGAAATTTTGAGTTGTGCAGTAAGTATTAAATATTTTGTGTAGTACAGTTGGCGTAAGAATTTTTGAAAGTTATAGTAATTTTTTGTGTTGTGTTGAAAAAAGAGTGTTATACAAGTAGAAAATTAGTTTTAATTTATAATTGTTTGCGTTGCCAAGGACGTTGTTTATATATTTATAAAACATTTTTATGTTTGTCGGATGGTAACAACTTTTATTAAATTTTCAAAACTCAAAGAAAGATATGACAATTTAAATTCAAATGTTTTTGTTGATGTTACCAACATGAAAACAAAAAAGTCCTAATAGCACTAATGTCATCTAAAGAATCAATTAATTTTATTTAAGAAATTTCTGCAAAACTCCGCACAAAGGAATTCGTGGATGACGCGCCCAGAAACTACGTTCCAAATACTCGTTATTTGTTATGTTGTAACACACTCGTATGCAAACATGTCGTTTCTGGCCTAATGATCCAAATTACTATTGAACGTAACGCTAGTTCCGATTAAAAAGTAAACAATGAGCGGGCGTTATGGACTATAATGGCCGCTTATAATGCCCTGGTTGTTTTGGTGTTGTTTATATAGTTCGCATCACAGGTATAAACAACGAATAATATGTAAGTGAAACATAAATGTTATTTGAGTAATAGGCATTTACAAAGTATTTTGTTATCCTTTAATTCAAATGGGCGATATTTTCGATTCTGAACCGAGAGTTAGCGTATAAAAAGGGAATAGAAACGAAGAAACGGAAGATTTTTATAGCTCATCTTAAAAAACCTTAAAAAAGAACCCTTCAGGGTTAGACTCGCGAGGTCTGGGTTTGCGGTGGATTTGCCCGTGTTCCACTAAAAGTGTTTAGATGCGATTGTCAAATTAATTTGGTAATTAGTGAGGAGAATTTTTGGAGATTTCATATCCAGGGCTACTTAAAGGCAAGTCTTTGTGAAGAGAGTTTTTCTAAAGTTCCGTATCGTATGGTAGGTCTAAGTAGAGACCAGTGATTGTGAAAATATTCTTTCTGATAATCTTCCGCTGGTTTTCCTTGTTGTAGGAGTAGAATTTAACAAAGGGAGTGGCTTGTACGACCTAATGCACTTCAAGGAATTGGAGAACTTTTCCTAGCTGGGTTGTACCGATTAATAAGAGTATTAGGTACGCGTTTTTTAATATTAACGAGTTAACGTTCTTTATTTAAAGGGTGGCTAGTAAAAGTTTAAACACCACTACAGATCATTATTTACGCCGGTTTTGGAGAATAATTTCCTGAATTGTATATTCCCAGCTTTTCTTAATTTGGGTGTCGCTCTCTAATCGTTTTAATTCTTCCTTAATTCTTTATTCATAATCAGTAAGCCTTTGCGATTAACATCACGACATTTAAGCATAACTTGAATTAATAAGACGTCTCTGCCGTGAGATATTAACGTAAGCATCAGTGATAAAATGTGTTTATTTTTGTTTCTTGAGATTAAAGAAGTTACGTCTGGAAACTAAGAGGGCGCTCCAAGTGGATAACCGATCTCGAACGCCTCGAATTAAACATTTGAAGTTTATTTAATTTAAAAATATAAAAATTAGGTAGTGTTGACTAATCTACACAGCGAAAGCTTCAATATAAAAAAGGAATCACGTAAATCGGCAGTGGAACCCTCAAACGAACTGGAAAAAAATAAACCTTCTATTTTAAATATATTTATAGATAAGGTATAAATAATACTGTTTCTTCATCTACACATCTCATATTATTTTAAGAAAGGTACCGCAAAGTATAGTCACCTAAGATCAATAGGGTCGTTGCATGGAATTTAAATTTTGATATAATTTGTATACTTTTATTAGTATAACTGTTATCTAATGTATAGGTCCACATAAAATCGATAAATGCATTACGATAACTTAATAAAACGATTTTAACGTTTAAATATTTTCCGTGCTTTTCTACGCCGCTGACGTCATACTGACTTTCGTCTTACATATTTGTTTCAATACAGCGTATACGAGGACTATGACGTTGTTGTACTAGAAAAGGACAGAAAAATTTAAAATTGTAAATTGCATATCTCGCTAACATTTTGAAAAAAATACGTCGAGTTATTACTAACTCTATAGAATATAAAAACGTTAAGTTTCAAAATTGTGAAACGACCCTATTTTTTTGATTTCCACAAACTGGTTTAATTGGATATATGAAAATTCCTCCTTTCTTTTACAATGTCAATAAATATTGTTAAATAAACAGCAATTTTTTATTTGGCAATAAATTAGTACTTGATTTTTTCCAAATTCCTTAGTTAATTTCACTTCTGCCCGTTCTCCTGACTATGTATGTGTACATTCCATTATTTATTATGATATTATTATCAAACGCTCAATTATCGTGTTATATAATAATAGTTAATCCCTTGTTGTATATATAATATAGTTGTAGATATAAATTACAACTATCTAAATCTAAAATGTTGTTTTCTATAGAGATAGCGAAAACTTGTACAATAGTTGATAATCTGCTCACAAATATTTAGTATGTCTTATTATTTTATTAACATCTTGTGTATAGGCATATAAAGTTAATTTAAAAACGATATAGATGTTTTTTATTTATTTTAAATTAATAAATGAATATGTTCTTATTTTAGACTCTCTTTGTATGTTTTATTAGAACAAAATATTGTAAAGTAAGTTCTATAAATGTGATCATTTTAAGAAATATTATACATTTAACGGTGCAAAAATTAAAGAATGAAATTGAGACATCAAATTTTGTTTTCAATGACAAAATTTACATATTATAATGTAAAAAAGAATAAGAAAAATTGCACTTAACACTAGCTTGACACCTCAATCTCTAAATTATTCTAATCTTGAGGTCTTTAACGGAAATGTCCAATTTACATATTTATTTAACCTTATAAGGATTATCCTAAATAAATATTTCAACTGAAAAGATTTAAAGTGCGATTTGTTACAAATAGGAGCAGTGGCTAGCAGCATTCTTATTTAAATCCATTTCAACTCTGCAGCGGTAGACGATCGTATTCGAGACTCAGCTTCAAAGGACAATACAGACAATATTTCTGACCTGCCTTGTCCTTTCACAACTTCAAAATCAAATCAAACATCAATCTTATACAGAAATTTCGAAGTTTTTATATTCTTGCCAACTTGATCCGGATGAATTAATGAATCCGGAGGAAAACGGTTAGAAAAATTGAAAATAGAAAATTATAAAGTGAACAATGAGACTTATGTCCTTTTGTATCGCAAATTGCAACATCATCGCAAGTATTCTAGTAAAGATGTACAATTGTACATGCTCATTAACATAAGATTTAGTTGGACAATCTAATTTTCTAAAAAAGTTATGCTACAGCAACAATTAATAATTATACTACCCATGGTCTGGAGTACCAGGTCCCAGAAGCTATAAAGTTTGTGTGGGACGGAGGGGGCGACTATTATTATTACGCAGGACCATCATGCGGCTGCAGCCCACTTACAAATTGTATAGCACAAATCCCACATTTATGTTACAGCTAAGGAAAACTGCAGAAAACCTTAACTAAATCCGCAAAAGTATTCGATCCCGATCCGCTTGGCTGAGAGACTAGCACGCTAGTCGCTACACTACTAAGGTTATATTGATTAAAAGTACCTTTAAAATTAATAATTTATCTGTCTGATAACACGTGCTATCATTAAAAGCTAGAATTGAAAAGAAAGAATTCAATTGTCTCTTGGGTGTAGTGGGGCTTTGCGAGTTTGTGACATGCAAGATCTACTTTATGGAGTATTGATAGGCATTGAACTCTTCTAATCCTGATGATAAACCGTTCCTTATTTTTCAAATAGTTGCATATAAAAGTTTTTTTGTAAATTAAAGTCATTCAATTCACCATTATACTTTCAATTCAGTGTGAAATAGGACTCCTTAAACAGAATTTCGCTTAAAAGCTCCAGTCCAAACAGCTGTAAATGAAATTTAGAAACCAAACATGGTTACACATTTGTCTACATCGAGAGCATTTCATGGATTTAAGTTTTCTGCATAACGGGTCGGAGCAAACGGAGGCGTTTTCTTTAATGTATGTGAATCGCGCATCTTTAACAATTTGAAAAGGTACTGTTGTGAACGACTCACAACTCATATATTTTTTGCATAGATACGAAATGGTACTAGGCAACGCGAATCGATAAACTAGTAGAGTCAAATAAATAATTCATAGAAGTAAACTTGCGTTTTATTTCCTTCTACAAGAATTAATTATAAGTAGCCCTAACACTCCATCCAGTGTTAATCACGTTACATATGGTGACCCCGACGTGATGTCCTAAAAAATCGAGCTCATTGACTCCAAAGAGACACTTTGGTAGGTTTATAATTAGGCCATTGTCTTTTAATCGGGAAAACACTTGGTGTAAATGCTCAACATGTTGCTGCGAATCAGCACTAAAGACTAGGATATCGTCTAGGTAGGAAAAACGGGAGCCCTGATAATACAGTGTCCATGAAACGACTCCAGGTGCTGGCTGCATTCCGTAGTCCGAAACACATCCGTTTGAACTCAAAGAGTCCCAGAAGTGTGATAATAGCAGTCTTGTGAATGTGCTCTGCCGCGATTGGTATTGCGAAGTAGGCCTTTCGGAGATCTAGCTTCGAGAATATGGTTACGCCAGCAAGTTTTCTTGTAAAGTCCGTTAAAAAAGGGATCGGGTAACGATCTGGTACTGTCACTGAATTAAGTTTTATATAATCGCCAACCAAGCAATAACTGTCTGTTGGAGACTGGCGATGGAGGTTGTGATGTCTTGGTCGTCATCAGGAGGTAGCGTCTCTGCTGTGCTTACTGCTCGCTTCCCGACGATGTGAATTGGCGTAGCGTAGCTAGATGATGACCGTTGTACTACGTCAGCGTCCAAGAGCTCATTAAGATGATCTTCTAGAAAAGAAAGATGATTAGGGTTTAGTTTGCGACAGCGTGCTTTAACCGGAGGGCCGGTCGTGTCAATGTGATGGACTACAGTATGTTTTACAGGTTGATGGTAGTCGAACTTACGCAAAAGCTCCGGGAAGTGTGTGTTTAGCATCTTGCTATAAACATTAAGATCGCTAGACATGTTGTTAACAGTACCTGAAGAGGGTACGTTAATGGGTGAAGGTAAGGGAAGAAAAGGGGAAGAAATTGCAGGAATAACGATTGACTCAGAAGGAGGAGTCAAAACATTAGCCTGAGCAGAAAATAGTTTGCGTTTAGTGCCAGTCTTAACTGGGGGGGTTGTGGAACCTCGACTGCGAGTTCGGGCGGGCTGGACATCTGCTGTGCAAATGACCCGCTGAGAAGAGCAGTCAGTGAGAGGATTCACTGTTGGAGCTGGAAATTGACAACCTTGGCTGCGGTTTCTGGCGAGCTTGACATCTGGCTTGCAAATGACCAGTCTAGAAAAGCAGTCAATAGTTAGGTTGTGCTGCAGTAAAAAATCCAGGACTAGAATGGCTGTAGATATGTCAGCGACATAAAATTTCCAGGGGCATGGCTGTAGGCCAGGAATCGGGAATTGTAACCTCAAATTTATAATACCTGTCACCGGAATTGATGTGTTGTTCACGGTCATAAATGAAAGGTTGGCAGGCGTGATGTTTTGGTTACAGGAAACTGCAACGTGGGTGCGTAAAATAGAATAATCCGTACCAGTGTCAACCACAAAACTAATTTTGTAGGTTAGGTCCTGTAAAAAAATTCAATTAGAAGTTGGAGGGATTGAATTAACCCTGCATGGCCCTCCCTGGAGGCCAGGAGAGTGCGAAGTTAGTTTTTTTGTTTGGTATGAACAATTTCCCGTACAATTACGTGCATTATTTTGAAAGCGTCTGTGAAAATAGCACGGTCGTAATTGTGAATTGGCATTGCCTGAAGGCATGGAACGGCGTTTATTGAAATGCTGAGGAATTTGGGGTTTCGGAGAGAATGTGGTAGTTACAGGGTATTGCCGCTTGTTCATGGCAGAAAGCTCATTGGAAATGGTTGTAAGATTGGTCGTCAAACTGTCTAGCTTAACTTCAAATGCAGAAGTAGTTAAGGGTTGTGGTGCCTTTTGCATAGAATAAATTAAATCTAATTTTTCTATAAAGGATATTAATGGTAAGTCATTGAAATTTAAGGATTGAATCTTCAGTTCTGGTGGTAGTTTAACTATTAAAAAGTCTTTGGTTAATTCCTCAGTTAGATCGAGATCGATTGCTAACTTTTGAATGTTAAAAAGTAATTCTTTGACACTACCAGAGAATTGAAGAGTCTCCAAAAGATTATTAATGCGAGATTCTCGTGGTCCTAGGATAGATTTTATCACTGCCCGTTTCAAGGTAGTATATGGACGTTGTCTCGGGGGATTAATGGTCAGGTCGCGATGAGCTCCTAAAACTTCGAAAGGTAAGTTTAGGGTTAATAAGTTATATTTGGCGAGCTCATCGTTGATCAGCATACGAGTAAAGTATCTCTCTACCAAAATAAAACACAGGTCGATATCGTTACTCGTAAAAACTGGAAATGGAACTTTGACAGTCGCCATTTGAAATATTAAATAAGTAAATAAAATGATTTGAACTTATCGCATATGAGAAGGAGCACTAGTTCTGGTTCCAACGGTCACCTCCAGCCAGCCACGACAAGTCACGCAAGCGAAGCAGGTAGCAGGATCTTCCGATGACAGAAGTCGAGTAGCAGCTGATGACAGATGACGCAGGGATAACTAGATGTGGTTCACCTGGAGAATTCAGGGCAGCAGGCAAAGACCAATGCTACTAAATTCTTCTTCAGGAACGTGGGGTTACCATAAGTAACGTGATTAACACTGAATAGAATTTGATTCAACTATCAGGATCACCTTTGGAGGATTATACCCTACATTTGGTAGACCTGCATTTGGGTAAACTATGTGATACTAGACAATTTAAGGTGGATAAGATATTTCTTTCCCACAACCAACGCCTGTATTTGTATAAAGATACTTTAGCTGTTTTATCAGTTCAACATCAAATTATTCACATATTTCAAGTGCTGGATGGAATGTTTGTAGATGTTAGAAGAATAGGACGTTTTTGTTTTGAAGACGATTCTTACTTTTTTAATTCAGTGTTTACATCTGAACGAGCATTTAAGGAACCTTTTATTAATTCTTTATAACATAGGTTGTTAACTTTCTTATATAAACGAGCTGCTTATATAAGCAAAGCAAACTAAAACCCCTTTACAATCTATTGTAGAACCAGATGAACGTTTTACTAAGGTCCATCTCGAACTAGTACACCTTCCTTCTTCGGGAGGTTATAAATTCCTCCTTACCATTATTGACCGCTACAGCCGGTGGCCGGAAGCAATTCCTCTGAAGGATTCTTCCGCGGAGTCAGTAATCACTGCATTTGTCGACACGTGGGTGTCCCACTTTGGAATTCCCAAGTATCTCACCACGGACAATGCAAGAATATTCCTTTCTCATGCATGGATCAACTTCATGGCCATGTTAGGAATTAGGAATTAGGAAACACGTCAAATGCACGGCCTTCCATCCGATTAGTCAGGGCGTTATTGAACGTTTTAATCGGACACTCAAGCAATCCATTCAAAAAACAGGAACTTCCTCCTGGTTAACGAATCTCCCTTGGATTCTCTTGAGCTTACGTGCAACACTGAAATCGCAAGTTAATGTCTCTCCTGCAGAAATCCTGTATGCTACCCCTTTACGACTACCTGGAGATTTCACAGCCAATCTCAAACGTCGTATGAGGAAGCAGAAGCATTTTTTTACAAAAACGTATTCCGGTCAGTCCTTCGTCCCCAGCGATTTGACCAACTGCACACACGTGTACGTTCGTAATGACACGCACACTCTGGGCATGAAAGATAGTGACTTAGGCCCCTATAAAGTGTTAGAACGGACAGTTAAATACGCCACTTTAGAAAATCACACTGGCCCTATCTCTTTAGATAGGCTAGATTAGTTACTTTATTATGTTAAGCCAACAATGAACTGATTTCAAATGCTACGCGAAGGCATCTTTTGAAAACCTTTTACCTGTTGACTTTGAAAATTTGAACACTTTTTTATTTTTTCTTTCTGTTTACAGGTTCCAAGAGTTGCCGTCGCAAGTTCAGTATTGTTAGTTAACTTAAGTTTTTTATTGTATACTACCTAGTGGAGTTTTTGTAGCTGTAGCATTTTACAACTTTGTTCAAGTTCCTTTAAAATACTCCATTTTTTCTCCAAAATACCATTCCGTATTTTTTTCTTTTTCATGTATGTATTACCCACGTTTCAGACCGGGCGGGGTAATGTTGTGAACGACTCACAACTCATATATTTTTTGCATAGATACGAAATGGTACTAGGCAACGCGAATCAATAAACAAGTCATATAAAATATAAAAGAGTAAAATAAATAATTCATAGAAGAAAAAAAACCGGGCGGGGTAATGTTGTGAACGACTCACAACTCATATATTTTTTGCATAGATACGAAATGGTACTAGGCAACGCGAATCAATAAACTAGTAGAGTCAAATAAATAATTCATAGAAGTAAACTTGCGTTTTATTTCCTTCTACAAGGATTAATTATAAGTAGCCCTAACACTCCATCCAGTGTTAATCATGTTACAGTACTATTACATTTCCAAATGAATACTGGCTGAATACCACAAACATTTTTTATATATAATTTATAAAGGATTACATTCGTTCTTGTCGTGCAGCATCTGTGGGGATCCCCCTTTCTCACTTCCAAAACTGAATTCCAGATTCGTTACAAGTTTTCAGGGCAAATAATATTCTAGTTGACGATGAGAACTTTGTCAAAAGGTTCTATAATCGATATAGTTTTCAGTGAACTATCTTCAGCTTAAGTCATATTTTTAAAACTATTTCCGGTTGTTGTTACAACTTAGAATAATGCATTCATAATTTAAGATAACAAAAACTTCAAAGTAAGTATCAATCAAGGAAGTATCAAATTCCAATTTTGTTGCACCTTGCTGGGACAGGAGTTTAAGATAAAAGATGTTTGATTGATCTTTTTATGATTTAAAATAATAATAAATTCAATTTAGCTTTGCTTTGAAAGTGGAGGCGTTGCTATCAAATTTAAACAAGATTAAGATATACCCAAGTGTTATACATTTAGGTTAAGTTTACAAAAGGGTTGTAGAAGTGTAAGGTGAATCTAAGAAATTGTGTAGAATGTATGCGCTCTTGTAACGAGCTCGTAATGTCTGATATTTATTCCGCTCTGCTTAGAATCTAATTTGGAGTATAAAAGTTAAAAGAATTATTTATTTTCAGGTACGAAAGGCAATTATGTGATGTGATCAAATACTGAAGAATGCAGACAGTCTTCTTTAATGTAGATTTCTTGGTAATCCAATTGAAACTTTGTAAAAACTTGTACGATGAAACTCATTTCCTACAGATTGAAATCTTGCTTTAGGCACGAATTCTTTAAAATTCCCCTTAATAAAATAAACAAAATATTGACTTGCTGGTAATAACTTAGGGTACAAACGAAACCCAATATATTTTATAATTTTATTTTGGAGAAATAATGTCGTATAAAGCATTGAGCTTCACAGTGTGGTTTTAAATCATTACGTTTTAAATCATTACTCTTATTTGGATAGAGAGTTTTATGGCTGCGCATGTTGGATTTGTTAGCTTGGTACACCTTTTGATAAAATAAAAGAGAGCAATTCTTCCAATTTCCTTATTGGCTATTTTAGATAGATTTTTATAGCTCATCTTAAAAAACTTTAAAAAAGAATTAAGAATATACTTTTCTCGTAGTGAAGTCAAAACTGGCTGTGCCTATAAACGAACACTTCACGTTCAGGCACCCTTCGGGGGGCAGACTCGCGGGGTCTGGGTTTGGGGTAGATTTGCCCGTGTTCCACTAAAAGAGTTTAGATGCGATTGTAAAATTAGTTTGGTTATTTGTGAGGAGAATTTTTGGAATTTGTATCGTGGGCTAGTTAAAGGCAAGTCTTTGTGAAGAGAGTTTCCTCTAAAGTTCCGTATCGTATTGTAGGTCTAAGTAGAGACCAGTGGTTGTGAAGAGATTCTTTATGGTAATCTTTCACGGGTTTTCCTTGTTGTAGGAGTAGGTTGTACTATAATGAGCCGGTGTCCCTACCCACTAGACGATCACGGCGCATATTACTCTACCCGCGTAAAATTCAAATATTTAACAAACCGGAAATTGACACAGTATTACCAACCTTACAAATGCCAAACTTTATAATGATAACTATAACAAAAAGAATAAACTGGATCCTACGTTGTGATTATTTTTTATAACATGTGACCAAGGTTGATAACGATTGACTTACTTCATAAGGACGGAGAAAGAGAGAAAAACAAGTAAAAGAACACAAATAAAAGAACAAATAAATATGATTGTAGTATTTTATTAATTTATTCATAATCTTGAGAGAGGAGGGAAGTATTTAAACTGATACAAATAAATGGCTAGTTCTCTAAAAACCTCCTTGAAACTTTTGCTAGCCCAGCTTAAATACGTACACGCTTCAAGTTCAATAGGTGATCAAATGATTATTTAGTTACAATGGGTTTTAAATTACAATGAACATTACAGATCAATAAAGCAATTTATTAAGTTTATACGGTTGTGCGATTACAATAGGCATTTATACATAGTCAAAACGCAAATCTCTCAACATAAAACATCAAAAATGAGTGAATCAAAAAGATTTACAGATAAACTAGAAACGGTAAACGTGCCAGTTTAAAATGAACACACAAGGACTACTGAACAAATATTATATCATATTTGACATAGCAACATATACGTTGTGACCAAACCATATATATAGAAATATCAGAACACGTCTTTTGCAAGACATAGTTTTAGTGTCAACAACAGGGAAAGCTCGTATCTAGATACCTAGACAAGCGAGAGTGTGTTATAAGCACTGAAAAAGAATAACATAGCACATATAAATAATATAAACAAGCAAGTGTACACACAGAATGGTTTGAGCGTTCTACAACACGGCCTATCAAATGGACTTAAGCCACCGTGGAGTCAACTCACATGCAAATAAATAAATAAAAGTTTTAGTAATTTCTCACACGGCTTATCATGGGTTTTATTACCACCGTGGAGATTAATACACTCTTAAATAATAAATCAGTCTAATCTTAGGGTAAAATAAGCTCTTGTTCCGGACCAAAAGATTATGCCTTCAGTTTTTTAGTCACAAAGTAAAACGTTTTGTTAGGTTATAAAAATTAACCTAAAAAAAGGTCAATAAGTACTGACAGTAAAACACATAACTGCAGTAGTCGTATTTAAACACTAATAACATATCCAATTGGCAATAATTAGCTGTAATGATACTACAAACGTTATAAAACATTATTTTCTAATCATATTTCCCCATAAAAAGGACTAATTTATCAATTATTAAAAAGTATCAAACTAAATCTTTTAGATTTAGTTACCGTATAGATTTTGATTTATATATAGATTCAAACGAGAGATTTGGGTTTCAGATTAATTAAATAATATAAAAATCCCATCACACAACTAGAATCAGCATAGATTACACAGACAAAAATGGACTTACATGAAAATAAAATTACTTTAAAAGCAACTGACCAAAACGGCTACCTACTTCTTGTTTAGCATTTGATATTAATCTTCTATCAAATCAAAAACAAAAAACTATCGTTCCCTAACTACAAAAAATCAAAACTACCAACTTTATAAAAACTGAAATAAACATCCCTAAACATAAAAGCAAATTACCAACCCTAAAGAAACTGTACACATCCCCAACATTTTATATTGAACCAAATAGTTGTTATTTTTAAAATCAATTACATATTTTGCCTGAACCTGTATGTAATAACAGAACTACGTAGGTAAATTGATTATTATGAAAATTGTTTTGTGACTAAATGACTTGCTACAGCTACTTTGATAATTTTGGTTGACTGTAGGTCTGACCACTACAGTACGACCTAATGCACTTCGAGGAATTGGAGAACTTTTCCTAGCGCTGGGTTGTACCGATTAACAAGTGTGAATGTGAGTTACGGGTTTTTTAATATTAACGAGTTAACGTTCCTCCTTTAAAGGATGGCTAATAAAAGTTTAAACACCACTACAGATCATGATTTACGCCGGTTTTGGGGAATATTTTCCTGAATTGTAGATTCTCAACTTTTCTCAATTTGGGTGTCGCTCTCTACTCGTTTTAATTATTCCTGTGTTCTATTCATAATCAGTAAGACTTTGCGATTAATACCACGACATCTAAGCATAATTTGAATTAATAAGACGTCTCTGCCGGGAGATATGTTAACATAAGCATCAGTTATTTATTGTGCTTATTTTTGTTTCTTGAGATTAAAGTAAGTTGCATATACAACTAGCGCCCATGTGTTGGACTTATGTATTTGTTTACTGAGTGTAACGGGTTGTTACACACTTGAGCTACAATTTAGTGTATTTACATAACGCTAAACGGGATACATGGAAAACTTGAGCACAAACTGGTAAGTATTCTATTTATTTTTGTTGTCTGATACTACTCATTAACCGTACCTGCCTGTGTGTTTTTTAAGAAAGTTAAAGATTATTGGAGTAAAATAATCATACAATAAATTTAGTATTGTTTAATAGTATAGTTGGATGTACTCGGGGTACAGGGACTTCCTATAGGACTCTGACGGGTGAGCATGTATTTATAGTCCAGACACTAGCCCGTAAAATAGTAGAGGTTGAATAGCAACCACAGCTCAACTAGTAAAAACTGGCAGCACTCACATAAGTAACACGCTAAATAAGTGTATCTAAATTCCTCTCCTCATCCAAGAGGGAGCCGTGGCAGTTAAGTTTAATGGTAGGTATTACAACACAATTACTGGATATTAATTTTTCATAATTTATTCATTTTTCTGCATTTAGAAGAATATGTTCAACAAAAGCTGCTTTTGGAAGTTTAAACGACAATAATTTAAACCATTCTGCAAGAGAATGTGCTATACAAACATGTAAAGAATGTTCATTGAAAATTTCTATTCATTGAACGCCCCCACAATATTTGCATTTAAAATTATTTTAATAGCTCGTTTATATTAACAATAATGCACTTTCTGAGAGTCACGCCTTTCGAGGTCTTTTGTATGCTATTAGTATGACACGTGCTGATCCAGATTTTCTACATCTCATTAAATGTAGATGTCCGGGAAAATCGATTAATATCGAAATCATATTCTTAAAAAAAAAATCACTTGGTAATCACCAAACGAAGTAAATCAGACGTAACTTAAAATCGGGAAAATCAGGATGTTACAAACGATGACGAATCGATTTATTGTATTTTAATAAAATGTGGACCGATCTCGATTCACGTCCGGCTGGAATCTCCAAGATGTTAAGCCGGACTCGCACGCGGAAACACTTCTATTTCTATTGTTGTATGATTATAATGGCACACAAGTTCAGGCTATACGACATTTCGACATTCCCTGGCGCCCTGAAGTGACGTATTTGTTTTATAAACAAATCACCATATTTGGAGGTTTCCTCGTGATGAGTCCACTTTAGGTCACCAGGTGATCTTAATGCGAACTTCTGATCTTTAAATAAACATCAAAATTAAAGTGGCTAATTAGTTTGTAGTTGACAAATATTGTTTTAAAACGTGTTTGTAAACGTGGAGAGATTGTATTTATAAACGAGCATCAGAAATACAGAAAAACCCGAAGGAAATGTTAATCGGAAATTGGATATGTCGTGATTTCAACGCTTGGTAAGCGAGAAACTTGAAAGGAATTTTAAATATTTTTTAGCCTTTCTCATTTATCAACAATGCGCGGAACAGGGTCTGATAATAGACCACACATGACAAATTAATCTGAACTTTTTGCTGCTTTTTGGAATGGTTTTTATTAATTTTTTTTTGTAGAACTTGATTCTGGTCAGTTATTAGAATTTATATACCTAATGACATTAGAACTAGGACCATCTCCTTTATTTATTAATAGGTAACCGATTTATGTGAAATTTGGTAGAGAGATATTAAATACAAGTCCGGATTTACTGACATGTAGAGAGAAAACGAAAATTCCGGTTCTGCATAAAATGCCAAACTTTGGGTTTTTCAAATTATCACCCTGTATATTACGAACAAGAAATATTATTTTAAATGTAAAAAACACAAAACTTATTTAATTCGTTAAACAAAGATTTCTTAGACCACATTATAAATAAATAGAATTACCCAACACGAGGAAAATAAAGAAAACTAATTAGAATGACAAAAGGGGAAATAATTTAAATGACTGGAATGCATAATACTCACCATCCCGTTTTTCAAATAATTTGAGAATGGTAATTTATTTAACTGTGATAAAGGAATCCTAAATCTAGCCTTGGTAGTGTAATGTCTAGAGTGCTGGACTTTCACCCAAGCGGCCCGAGGTCGATTCTTGGTGCCGTGCCGGCATATCTGGTTAAGGTTTTCTGCAGTTTTCCTTAGCTGTGACACAAATATGGGATTTGTGCTGTTCCATTTATAAGTCGGCTGCAGCCGCACTTAGGGCCCACGTAATAATAATAATCGCTCCCTCCCTCCCGCACAAGCTTATAGCTTCTGGGGCCTGGTTTCCAGGCTATGGGTTGTAGCAGTTATTATTATTATTATTATTAATCCAGGTATCATACTTCTTCTAGAAACGAGTAATAAAACAATTAGGGCTAACTGACCATTTATTTAATATTGAGAACTTTATAATTTAAAAAAAACACCCTAAAATTTCTTTACCCTTTCAAAGGCAAGTCATATTTCATCATTAGCTGCTTTACGCAGATTTTGAAAGCAGTATTACAGTTTTAGTATAGCCCACTGACACATTCGGGACTTTGAGTTAAGAGTTGATCACTTACACAATTGAATTTCTGCATAGTTATATAATACCGTCATGAAAATTCTAAATCTTGGATGCAGTCAAGAGGGTAATTATCTCTCCCACGATTCAAGAAAACATCAAAGTTTATCAAGAATATGGTCGTTCACAATTTTGAAACTTAACGTTTTTATATTCTATAGAGTTAGTAATAACTAAAAGGCCCAAGGGCTTTAGTTTTTATAAAGTGGTAACAGACACGTTTCCGTCACTAACTTATATTACTTATAGTAACGATTACCAAAGGTTATATAATGAGTTTTTATAATAGTGGTAGTTACCAATTTATAAAACCAATCCTGTTGAGTTCCTATGTAGGTGTAGGTGATAATAAATATAAAACTTACTTAACCCATAATAATAGCAGTTACCGTTACAAAAGCTAAGGGCTGTTAGTGTTGAAAAACTCTGTAATAAAACCAAAATTCATATTATCCTTAGGTTAGTTTTCAATCTTGTAGCTACAGTTTCTCTTCAGAAACCTTTGATATAATACTATGTCGAACCATAAAATACTATTTTAAAGACATTTTCACACAATAATCCAGCACAACAAACACGCACCACAAACAATATAGTTTTATGCGACGACTGGCGGGAATTTGCAAGTTATATAAGCAGTGTTGCAGTGGTGGTTCGTACTTTAGGAGATTATCATCACTCACAGTGAGGAGCGTTACCATAAGTTACATAACGTCACTTTTGGTAACTGTGAACACCGTAAAAAGTTATATAACAACATCTTAGCTGCGTTTTGTTCCTTAAACTTATATATAAAGGTTTAGGAATATTTATAAACACACTAAAAGTTACATATAAGTTTTATAATGCTCCCTTGGCTCTTTTAGATACACCCACCATATGTTTGATGCATTTATGCGGAAACAAGCTAAAGTCTATTTTTACTGAAATTTTAAACTATTTATGACCTTGGCGGAGCTCTAATTTTTTAGAGTTTCAAATGAAAATCATACAGTTCAAAAATAATTGCAGTACAATCTTGGTCATTTCAGATGTCTGCACAAGAGCCTCAGTAATTTCAGTGTATTTTTTATAGTATTAGGAATATATCTTGTATGTGAAAGAAGAGACTTGCCCTGTGGATATGTTATATTCTATAATTAACTTAATTTAGTTGCCCAACAACTTGCAAAGAGAAATATAGGATAGTGATATGTGCAAGAGCAAGCAGCATAACCAATAAAGCGATACGGGTGCCTAAACGTTGTGGTTACCATTATAAAGAAGGTTTATAAAGGTTGCGAAAATATTCTCGTTACTTGATTAAAGGCACATAAGACCTATAAAGGTCTATACAAAGTTATATAAAAGTAACAGTTATATCTCTTATATATCACCGTTATTATAAAACTTGCTTACCATACAGTGGTAACGGAAACCCTTATAGAGCCCGACATTTAAGATGTTTCAGTGGTATATAGAGGTAACGTTGTCATCAACAATTTATATTACCAAATGTTTTATAATTTGGTAATGGAGATATTTCGAGAACGTTTATAAAACAAAAATTGTTTATTGGGTTATATCTAACCTAACAAAAAAAATTAAGCTTGTTCAATCTTAATAAGCTGTTATGCAAAACAAACCTTTGCAAGTAAGGGACGAAACGATGGAATCGAGTTGGTCAATTTCGGTACCGCAACACGTTCCCAGCTCCGCTCGTCACGTGCCTTTGTTTTGACTACCTGCATCTTAGACTTGAACGAACTTTATTGCTATACCTTTTGCATCATTTATTACTAATTTTGCTGCTAATGCTGTGGCGTCACATCAAGATTCTAAGACCAAACTAATAGGAGAAATGTGACTAATAACTTACTGTTACTAATGCCTGTTATCACAGCATCGTAGACATTGGCATAAGCAGTGCCTTACTACTGCCGTAGTTGAAGACGAGTTGAAAAGAGATTGTTCGTTTAGATTGTGTTCGTTTGTATTTTTCAAAATATGCTAACTGTGTAATAAATTATTTATTATATTCCTGAACTTCTGTTATGTTTTCTGTTTGTCAACGTAATGTACGGGAGAAACCCTTATTCATTGCCAGTGAACATTCGAGATTGGCGGCGGAATGTATGATGCATCGATTCTAGCGCGTTCCAGCAAATTTTGTATTGTGTATATAAACGCTACCACGAGGTAAGTGGGGATTACTCACCAGTCAACAACAAGTTAATTAAATAATTTATAGTGTTAGTGCAAATATTTTCTCTAGATAATAGACAATTAAAACAGCACCTTTAGTGTTATTTAAAAAGAACGTTAGAGTAAATACGTTTCCTATTAGATTACAAATTAAAAATCTTCTTTCAATTTAAGAAGAGTTAAGAATTTAATTAATAGAAATGGGAAACTACTTCGCAAATACTTTTACATTTTTTAACTCTTATAAATTTGTAATTCTTTTTACTTATTATAATTACCGTTTGGATTTGGAGGGCAGTCGTTCTTTGCACATTAGAGTTTGATCGTGAAAGTCTTTGTGTTTATTAACGAATATACATTTTTCAGGATAAAGTGGCTTAGTGCTCATTCATTTATCTCGTTCATCTAATCTCGTCATTAGATACAATATACTTCTTATTCAGATCCAATGGTAACTAGATTACAAATAAGTTTGCTTCATCGATTGGATACAGTAAACACTGTATTTTTTATCGAATAATTAATAGGATTATTGGTTAAGTAAAACGAGATAAATTCTTAACATCAATATTATGTTAGTGAATAATTATATTTAACTTTATATTTAACACTGACCTTTTCGTAATGTAAAATTGAAATTGAATTTTATAATTTATGGCAGTACAAGAAGTAAATGCGTTAAAATTGTTGTAATTGCGGAAATAATCGCGACCTACAGAAAAGTATAGGTTAAACCAATTTTTACACAAGAAAGTACTATATGTTCAATAACTTACACTGTCTTTTAATCAATCTAATTAAATTCTTGCAGATACGTACATTTAATTATACTGCTCGAGTTTAAATGACGGTATGTAAGTCAAATGATATGTTTTTAGAAATAATTACATATATTGATCATAAAACAAGCCAATTATCTAGGCAATTATGCTTTTTTAAAAATAGTTTTATGAGAATATCATTTCTTTGAAGAGATCCATTGATTTATTTTTTTAATCATTCATAAATACCATTTCGCTTTCGAAAGACTCCATTTAAGGTTTTGCGGTTTATGTTACGTCTGTGTATCCTACGCGATGTGATATAATGAATATAATGATATAGTTAATGGATGTGCTTATGTTAGTTTATATCTTATCCATAAATGTTGATCGTTACTAAAGAACAATCAAACACCTAGACGGAACCGGATACGAATATGCAAAATATTGCATGCATAGGGAAGCAGCTATTTATATGAAATAAATAAAGGTTAGTAAAAGTTTCACAGTTTTATTAAAATACAACCTGACAATATTGTTTCGACAGCTATGCTGTCATTATCAAAGGTAATATAATTGTAAACAAACACGTCGCTAAGGTAGATGCAAAAATAGGTAACTAGATAAAATAATAATAATAATCAGAATTAAATATCTAATACTTCCAGTAACGGAGAATTACTGAGCTCAAGTTGTTCATTCATTAAAGGTACCTTGAGTTTGTGTTTGTATATTTCAAAGGCTTCTAAAATGTCTAATTTGCGTTTGTTATTACAAAAATGTAGGAATTTAATATTATTTTGAGGAGTCATTGTGTGATTTTGTTCTAAAAGGTGTTTGGCGTAATTAGATTTTTTCAGGATGTTTATTTTTGTAATGACGTACGTGTTCTTTATATCTTATGTCAAAATTTCGAATTGTTTGTCTAATATATACCGAACTACAAAAAGAACAATTTAAACGGTAAATGCGCGATTTCATAATATCATGCGTTCTGTCTTTAGCATTAAATAAAAATGAAAAAGTGTTAGTGTTGGTTTTAAATGTTATTTTATAATTGTTGGTTTTTCTTAGTATATGTGCCATTTTTTCTGATATTTTGCCAAAATATGGTATAGATATGTAATTTGTGTCTTCTGTTTGATTGTCAATGGGATATATTCTTTTGATAGCTAACCTATAATCTTTTTGTTTAATTAAAGTGTCAACCATGTTCGGATTGTAATGATTTGCATGGCCGTTGAATGCGAAACTATATACTTAAGAAAGATCATAATAACTATGCAAAATTCCAAATTTCGAAGTTGTTAAAAGAGATGTCTTTGAAACAGGATAAAATGTACAACACATCTAACATATCACTTCTTCAATTTATAAAACACAAAATCACAGAGAACAATCTAATTTCTGTTAAAGCAGATAAGGGTAACACTTTGGTAATTCTTTCAAAAGATATTTACATACAAAACGTTAATGAATTTATTAATAAAGAAAATTTAGAAACTTTAAACAAAAACCCAACCACAAAATTCAAAAAAGAAATAAAACAAGGTTTAGAAAACTGCAATATCTGCTTTCAGAATTAGAAAAGCAACAAATCATTAATAAGAACCCACAACCACCTAAACTATATGGACTAGTCAAAACACATAAACAGAATATGCCAATAAGACCAGTTGTATCATACATCAATGCACCTAATCACATTTTATCCAAAAAACTGAACCAGATTATCAACACGATAGGTTACAAATCGAAATACTCTGTTAGAAATTCATTAGAATTAGTAGATAAGCTGCAAAACATACATCTTCCATCACATTCAAAACTTGTTAGTTTTGATATTTGCAACATGTTCTCCAGAATACCCCCACAAGAATGTATTCCTTTATTAGATAGTTTCTTGATCAATAGTAATATAGAATTAGATAAAAGGTTAGAGTTAATTCAATTATTTGACCTTTGTATAAGTCGAAATTATTTCACTTTTAATAACATAATTTATTTACAAAAGGATGGTTTACCTATGGGTAATTCTCTAAGTCCTCTATTAGCTAACATATTTATGGACAAGTTCGAAGATCAAATATTTGAATTAAACCTCTCTAAACACATTATCTTCTGGTTTCGTTATGTTGATGACATTTTAGCTTGTTTTGACAGTTCTTTTGAGGTTATCAATGAATTTTTAATTCTTATTAACAGTATCCACCCTAACATAAATTTTACACTAGAAACAGAACAAAACAGGGCTATAAACCTTCTAGACTTAAATATCAAGTTTAACGCACACAATCTATTTGAATCTTCCATATACGGAAAACCAACACAGACATAACAATACCAAATGAATCTTGTCACTATAATACACATAAAATAGCAGCCTACCGATCATTAGTACACAGAACTTTAACTATTCTAACAACATCAGATTTTAGCAAAGAGATATCAACCATTAAACAACTAGCACATGCAAATCATTACAATCCGAACATGATTGACAGTTTAATTAAACAAAAAGGTTATAGGTTAGCTATCAAAAGAATGTATCCCATTGACAATCAAACAGAAGACACAAATTACATATCTATACCATATTTTGGCAAAATATCAGGAAAAATTGCACATATACTAAGAAAAACCAACAATTATAAAATAACATTTAAAACCAACACTAACACTTTTTCATTTTTATTTAATGCTAAAGACAGAACACATGATATCATGAAATCGGGCATTTACCGTTTAAATTGTTCTTTTTGTAGTTCGGTATATATTAGACAAACACTTTGAAATTTTGACATAAGATATAAAGAACACGTACGTCATTACAAAAATAAACATCCTGAAAAATCTAATTACGCCAAACACCTTTTAGAACAAAATCACACAAGGACCCCTCAAAATAATATTAAATTCCTACATTTTTGTAATAACAAACGCAAATTAGACATTTTAGAAGCCTTTGAAATATACAAACACAAACTCAAGGTACCTTTAATGAATGAACAACTTGAGCTCAGTAATTCTCCGTTACTGGAAGTATTAGATATTTAATTCTGATTATTATTATTATTTTATCTAGTTACCTATTTTTGAATCTACCTTAGCGACGTGTTTGTTTATAATTATATTACCTTTGATAATAACAGCATAGCTGTCGAAACAATATTGTCAGGTTGTATTTTAATAAAACTGTGAAACTTTTACTAATCTTTATTTATTTCATGATTATGGAGTTCCACAAAGTAAGGCTGGAAACAATAAACAGCTATTTATAGTTTATATTTGATGGTTTTTTTAAATATGATTTCCGTATGTACCAACCCATTCATTTGTTATCGTTTTTCTAAAAATCATCCATTTGCTATAAACTTATTCGAAACTATTATATTTCTTAACATTCATCCATGGATATGTGCATATCGGACGTATAGGTGCGCGTTTTGCGATTAGGTTGACTATGAAAATGTACTGCAAGATATTTAATATATATTAGGACTGTCATAATTAATTTCATCAAGTATTTATTTCTCAATATCGACTAATACTGTCCACACAATTGACGATAAACACTCGCACTTAAAGACTCGTTAGATAATGTGTAAGATTTTCACACGAATGCTTATATTTAGCCATTGTCCGATTCATTTCTTCACTTTCTCAATTCCTCTTCTATAATTGTAGCAGATCCTTTCACTGGTGATCTAAAGCCGATGGCATTCTTAGACCGTGCTGACAGTACGTACTACCACATAGAATGATAGGAAAATAGTAAAAACACATTTATTTATCTAAAATAACCAATGCAATGCAAGAACGGTGGAAAAGATTATTGGATAGCCTGCCACTATATCTTGTTAGCGCCCAGAAATGAAATTCGTAATGTAGATTTTAAAATAAAGATATTTCAAAATAATAAAATCATTAAATTAATAATAATATCGCGTGCATGTGTACGCACATACAGAAAGCTAATAACAATTGATTGAAAATTAAAATTTGTTCCATTATCGTTAATAACATAGTACAGTAAGGCAATAACCTACGCAATCACTGATGTTCCACACCATACCCATATAAATAACCTACCCTATGCCCATACAATACCTTAATACCCGAATTAGGTTTTGTACGTGCGCAAGCAGGCGTCCGACATATACATGCTTCTCCCATTTATAACATTTAAGTAGGGGGGGGGGTAGGTATAATAAAAAGTTCTCCTACTAAAAACTAAAAAGTAAATGTAGAAAATTTAAAAGAAGACAAATTAGAACTCATATCAGATCTGTAGGGGTAACAATGCAAGAGGAATGATATAAAAAAAATCATACCAAGGAGAAATTTGGTAAAGTAGCCTATAGAATATAATGTAACAAGAGAGAAAAAGAAAGAACCTCTTTTCGAGCAACAAATGGTGTGTTCTACCGCATTCGAGAGAATGACGCATCGTACAAGCATATAAACCAGACGCTGTTTATTCTGGCGCTTTCTAGAATACATGGAAGGTTCCAGCGACTTCTGGTGCGATTATATGAGGGTATAAAAGCGGACTTCGCGGATAAAAGGGGATCAGTCAACAGCAAGTCATTAACTGTGTATTACAAAATAAATAGTGAATATAAATGTTGTATTAGAAATTCATAGTCTGTAAATAATAGTTTTTAATGGTTTATAATCATAGCGTTAATTTATAGTGTATTCATTAGTGTATAGAAATAAATATTTGTTTGTGAATAGACGATTTAAACAGCACTTGTGTTATTATTTTTAGAAAGAACGTTACAGTGTTGTCAGGTGTGGTGTTTTAAAATAAATAAAATCGCGTAATAATTAATTATTATTACGCGTAGTATTAACGCGCATCTTCAACAAGTGTATCACGCGCAAGTGAAGAATCGTATCCAGAAGAATGGAGAAAGCCTGCAGGAGTTTGAAGCCGATGTTGCGCGGCTTGTCCGATTGGCGTACCCTACGGCACCCGATTCATTTCTGGGACAGCTCGCTGTGCAGACCTTCATTGATGGGTTAAGAGACGGGGAAACACAACAATCATTGAGGCTGGCACGACCAAGAACAACTGATGATGCGCTTGCTCACGCTTTAGAGTTTGAAGCCGCAAAACAAGCGTCCCGAGGCCACGGGCGAGTTCGAACCGTTGCGGAAGAAGAGGAAGGTTCCAGTTCCAAAGATCGCCTAGAAGAATTATTAATGAGAGTTCTTCAGAAGGAAGATAGTCGTAAGAGGAATCCTCAAGAAGTTCGAGGGCCTCGTTGTTGGAACTGCGGCGAACAAGGACATGTAGAACGCCGTTGTCCCAAAATAAGAAAAGTACAACCGTCGGAAAAGTTAAAAAGGGTTGGCAAGAGGGGGCGAACGTTGACTGCGAGTGAAGATGCCCCGGAGATCACGATCCATGCCGTAACATCAAAGAATAGTAATGGCAGTTTGTTTGTAGATGGAAAGATTGCTAACCGAACTGTTCCACTACTTATTGATACGGGGGCGACAAAATCCATCGTAAGCCCTGATGTTCTACAATCAAGTATTCAATTGTTACCGACAACTACTCAACTCCGTACAGCAACAGGTGAAGTGATACCAACACGCGGAGTGGTGAAGATGAAGATTGGCATTGGAAGTGAAGAACGTGATCATGAGGTGCTGGTAGCCGATATCACTGATGACTTCATCTTGGGAATGGACCTCCTGAGAAAATTTGGTTTTACGTTGGATTTGAAAGAGGGTGTTTTGAAGGTCGGTAACGAAGAACTTCCTTTGCACCCACGAGAAGATCCGGTTGTAAGGGTTTTGCTGACTGAAGATGTGATATTGCCGGGTCAAAGCGAGATGGTTGTCGAGGCGGGTTTGGATGGAGATCTTCGGGTAGGATGTGTGCGAATGATGGAGCCTGTTTGTGATAAGAAGATCCATAGTGGCATACTGGTGGGAAAAGCGCTGATCAAGGTTGGAAAGAGAGTACCGGTGAGAATTATGAATGTTAATGTGGATCCGGTGACATTGAAGAAGAGTACCCTTGTGGGACAGTGTGTGCCAGTATTTCGAGTAGCCAGGTGTATGGCTGATGTTCCAAAACCAGTGCCCAAAGACCATGGTGGAAAATTAGTGGGTATGGTTACTAGTTCGTGCGAAGACCTTAACAGAACGGAAGTGAAAGAGGTACAGGGTTTGGTTCACCGATACCAAGATATCTTCGCTCTTGACGATAGCCAGAAGGGACGAACAAATATAGTAAAACATAAAATCAATACAGGCAACTCTATGCCTGTCCGTCAGCAGCCGAGGCGTCTACCTCTAGCAAGGCGAGCAGAAGCCGAAAAGATTATTACTGATATGGAAGAACAAGGGGTCATCGAGCCATCCAGCAGTCCATGGGCATCACCGGTGGTCCTGGTCAGTAAGAAGGACGGGTCAACGAGATTTTGTGTGGACTATCGGCAGCTTAATGACGTGACCAAGAAAGACAGCTATCCCTTACCACGCATCGACGACACGTTAGATACCCTGTCTGGTTCACGATGGTTTTCCACTTTGGACTTGAAGAGCGGTTATTGGCAAGTTGAAATGGAACCTGAAGACCGGGAGAAGACCGCGTTCACTATTGGTTCCGGACTATGGCAGTTTACAGTTATGCCTTTTGGTCTATGTAACGCTCCGGCCACCTTTGAGCGTCTAATGGAGACCATCCTGAGAGGGTTGTCGTGGAAGACTTGCCTGGTATACCTAGATGATGTGATTGTAGTCGGAAAATCATTCAACGAACATTTGAAAAATCTAGAGGAAGTGTTCCGAAGACTACGTGGAGCCAATCTGAAACTGAGTCCGAAAAAGTGCCACATATTCAGAAAGGAAGTGAAATATCTCGGGCACGTCGTATCACAAAATGGAGTGGCAGCCGACCCCGATAAGATTCGTGCAGTTCAAGAGTGGCCAACACCGAAAGATAAACACCAAGTTCGTAGTTTTCTTGGGTTATGTACCTACTATAGGCGTTTCGTTCCTGGGTTTGCCAATATAGCGAAGCCTCTGACAAGGCTAACTAAAGATGGACGCGAGTATGTTTGGAGCGGAGAGTGTGAAACAGCTTTCCAACAGCTGAAGCGTGCCCTGACAACCGCACCAATATTGAGCTATCCACGGACAGAAGGGAAATTCATACTTGATACAGATGCAAGTAATCTGGCCATTGGGGGTGTACTTTCTCAGATACAGGATGGACAAGAAAAGGTCATCGGCTATTTTAGTAAGGTTTTGTCTAAAGCCGAAAGGAATTATTGTGTGACCAGAAAAGAACTATTGGCCGTCGTGAAGTCCGTTGAGCACTTTTACAAATACTTGTACGGACGGAAGTTTTTATTGAGGACGGACCATGCAGCGTTGAAATGGCTTCTACAATTCCGTAATCCTGAAGGCCAGGTCGCAAGGTGGATCGAACGATTACAAGGATACGACTTTGACACCGAACATCGAGCGGGCACTAGTCATCGAAATGCCGATGCTCTTTCAAGAAGACCCTGTCCAACGGATTGCCGTCATTGCTCTCGTTTGGAAGAGAGGGTTTGCCAAGTATTAAGGACTACCATCGTCAACGACAATTGGTTGCCGGAAGAATTGCAACGACAGCAGGAGGCTGATCCCGAACTAAAAATGGTACTGGAATGGAAGCGCGTGGGAGAAAGGCCTGCCTGGGAGGCCGTCAGCCCTTTCAACAGAACGCTCAAAGCATATTGGGCCCAATGGGAGTCCTTGAAGGTGGAAGACGATCTTCTGAAGCGAGTACTGGAGAGTGAAGATGGCACCACCATTAGGTCTCAGTTCGTGGTTCCAAGAAGCCGAGTGGCTACAGTATTGCGACATCTCCATGACGGTGCCTCAGGAGGACACTTCGGTGTGAAAAAGGCTTTGGAAAAAGTTAGGGAGCGTTTTTATTGGGTCAACTGTAAAGAAGACGTGAAGGAGTGGTGCCGGAAATGTGAACTATGTGCCACTGGTAACGGACCCTTGGGGAAACGAAGAGCACCTATGAGGCAGTACAATGTGGGTAGTCCTCTGGAAAGAATAGCCATAGATATTGCCGGACCATTTCCCGAAACCGACGATGGGAATAAATACATATTAGTGGCAATGGACTATTTTACCAAATGGCCAGAAGCATATGCCCTACCAAGGAAGCTGCGACTGTTGCTGACGTACTAGTCAAAGAGTTTTTCAGTCGCTTCGGAGTGCCCATGGAGCTGCATTCGGATCAAGGCCGCAATTTCGAGTCTGTACTCTTTGGAGAAGTCTGTCGATTGTTGGGCATTCGCAAGACTCGGACCACACCGTTACATCCGCAGTCCGATGGAATGGTAGAACGCATGAATCGGACAATGGGCAAATATTTGGCCAAGGTCGTCTCCGATCATCAACGAGACTGGGACCAATACCTGCATCTGTTCCTGATGGCTTATCGTGCATCGGTCCACGAAACAACCGGTCAGTCACCAGCGTCTGTAATGTTTGGACGCGAGTTACGGTTACCGTGTGATCTGGAATTTGGGTCTCCACCTATAGAGCAGGAGGTAGCCGGGAATGATTATGTCATTAACTTAAAGAAGAAGTTGGAGGATATTCACGACCGAACCCGAAATAATAGTCGAATCGCGAGTGACCGGATGAAGGCTACGTACAATGTGAGAGCCCAAGAAGGAGGGTTTCAACCTGGAGAGCTTGTCTGGTTATACAACCCGCAAAGGCGTCGTGGCTATTCTCCAAAGTTACAGCGAAATTGGGAGGGTCCATACCAGGTGAAGAAACGAATAAATGACTTGATTTATCGCATCCAGAAATTGCCAAGAGGGAAACCAAAGGTGGTACACTCCAATCGTCTGGCGCACTATGAGGGAAATAATGACGCAGTTCCGGAAGATGAGGCTGAGGTGGCTATCAATACCGTAAGGCCTGGAGATGATCAGCCAACCTTTAGAGAATTTATGGCTGCGTTTTCTGGAACTAGAAAAGCGCGATTCGGAGTCACGACTGAGATGCAACAAGATCTCTTCCGGGTCCCTGGTGATTATTCCATTGCCCACTGTGTCTCCGAGGATCTCCGTATGTCCAGGGGGATCGCAGTAGTGTTTAGAAATAAATTTGGACGGCTGAATGAACTTCGAGAACAAAATCCCTCTGTTGGTAAATCCTTACGCTTGCCTGATCATGACCGATCCATTTACTACTTGGTAACCAAGCAGTTTTACTACCAGAAACCGAGTTACGCCGACTTGTGGAGGGCACTATGGAATTTGAGGATCGAGTTGCTTACCAGGGGAATTAACAAATTGGCAGTTCCCAAACTCGGCTGTGGGCGGGACCAGCTGGATTGGAGAATCGTTAGAAACATGCTGGAAGTTGTCTTTAGAGGTACGGACGTCAAGATCTTCGTCTGCAATTTTGACCCACAACCCGCATTAAGGCCAACGAAGAGTGTAGACTGTTATTTCTACCGTAATGGAACGTGTAGTCGAGGTGAAGACTGTCGATATCGTCATGACCCGTTCTACAGGAACCAGAGCATAAATCCTGTTCTGGGACAGAACAGACTTGAAGAGGGGGGCAGTGTAACAAGAGAGAAAAGGAACGAACCTCTTTTCGAGCGACAGGTGGTGTGTTCTGCCGCCTTCGAGAGAATGACGCATCGCACAAGCATGTAAATCAGACGCGGTTTATTCTAGCATTTTCTAGAATACATAGAAGGTTCCAGCGATTTCTGGTGCGTTTATATGAGGATATAAAAGCGGATTGCGGATAAAAGAGAGGCAGTCAACAGCAAGTCATTAACTGTGTATTACAAAATAAATAGTGGATATAAATGTTGTATTAGAAATTCATAGTCTGTAAATAATAGTTTTTAATGGTTTATAATTATAGCGTTAATTTATAGTGTATTCATTAGTGTATAGAAATAAATATTTGTTTGTGAATAGACGATTTAAACAGCACTTGTGTTATTATTTTTAGAAAGAACGTTACAATAACTATAAAAGATATGCTTTGTATGCTAAATTGTCAAGTAAGAAAAGTAAAAAATATCGTATGTCTTGTTTACAAAAAAGTTTACGGTATAACTATTATTAAAAAGCAGTAATATCTCTGAGAGATATTGTATCTTGTTGTCGCATAGGCATATCGTAAAAAGGAGTGTAGGTTACATTATTAGCTTTCATTACTTGTTACAAGCCGGCAGCACGACAGGGTGGTTATAGTGGATTATATCGCTTAACAGAGTTAAGTCGAGTTTGCTCCGGAAAGTACTAGGATGGGTGAACCACGAGCGCAGTGTACTTGCCTACATGGCTCCGCTGCCTCATCTCACACCCACATAGCCACTCTGCGGCTCGGTGAAAAGATTATGTATGTATGTATGTACTGGTTACAATTTTAGAAATTCTACGATGACCGTCATAGTTCAGTAATTAAAGAGGTTGTAGGCTAATTTTTACACGTTCGGCCTTTTGCAGTTCCGCTAAATCCGTATGAAATCCAACGTAAAACTAGATTCTCGTGGAAGATTTTATGTGTTACTGCGGATCTAATACCAAAGGCCGCCTCCAGATAATCATTTACATACCGAATAGCACACTTTTTGTTATAATACATGAAAAGCTTATACTATATAGATGCGCCAGAATAATAACTTTAGTCATAAAGAAAAACAATCATTTTTTTACAACATAATAGTATAAGTGTAAACATAATCATGCAATTTTCTAAAAATTAATTAGCTTGGTGTCATCATCGAGTACAATTAAAAACTCATAAAATAAAATATCATCATCATCATTGGGCTCGTTCAATATAGATCAAGTCCAAAGATCCAAGGCTACAGTTAAAATGGTGTTAAATATAACAAATGTAGCAAGTAAATACGGAATGTTTTGAAGTCTCTGTGAATTAAACATCACGCCCAACTTTTTACCGTATATTTACAAATTTCAATCTTACGTTATTAATTTTAATTAAACACTTTTTTATTGACATTGACCTTGTTTTCATCAAGTTTGTTGTTAAATAAATTAATAATACCGACACTGGACAATGATACAAACTGCTACTGTGAGTTATTCTTTAATGTGAAGCAATTTAGACTTCTACTGCTGCTATTGATATTTACTTCTATCAATTTTTTTAATAATTAATGTATTTTATTGATCTAATTTTGTTGAGATAAGGTTAATATTTTTTTTGCAAACAAATTTCAAGGTCAAGGACTTTTTAAGTTAATCGGTTAACTCGACGATTGATAGAACATATTAAACAGGTGAAGGAATTACATAAAATATTCTATTGCTATATAGTTTATATTCCGTAAATCATGAAACAAATTTATTATTTCACTTTAGAAGAGCAAGCACATCATCATAATAAAATCGGTAATTATGGGGATTATGCATCGGGTACAAATTATATAATCCAGTGGAAAAGCTCTTGGGCGCCACTGGATGTTATATAAAATAAATAAATTCAGGTAAGAGTTAATATTATCCGACAATAGAGTACAGAAACGTTAATTTTTAACTTAAGACACAAAACGAAGACATATTTATTTTATTTCATGGTGCTAAGTTAAATAGAATATTACTACATATCTTTATAATAAAACGAATTAAAATAGATCGTTTCCGTATTTATTTAAATTTAAAAAAGATTATATAAATTTAAATTAAATTACAACAAATTTGGTCTTTCAAATAAAATAGTTTTTGGTCTTGAAATCGCCATTTAGATTAATTAACACTGACGTTAAGCAAGAATTATCTTAAATATAAAAAAAGTCACTGAAGACTTTAAAGTTATAGAATTTATTTTAAAATATTTTTCTTGGCCTTGCTGTTAGTCCAAAAACAAGTAAGTTAGTAAGTATAATACCTGCATAGAACTATTCGGGGTCGAAGGTTTCCACTATCCACCCATCTAACTTTTCTGAAGATATTTCTAGTTTTTCTTAACATTTCGCCTGTTTAAATTCGTTTTTTAACACTCTCTTGGAAATTAATGTAACGTAAAGGAAAGATTTTATTTTAAGCATATTATTAGGTGTAATTATGAACTTTTACAATAAAAAGGAAAATTTAGATTTATTTTACCTGGATCTTATTTAAAAAGCAAAGAAAAACTCGCCTTTTTTTCACAAATTAACTAATACACACTAAGGATTGTACAGGGAACAGAGATACAATAAACGTTGCTACAAATATTTGTCTAAAAACGTATCTAGAACTAATGATATTCATGAAATTTCTCATTACGTGCAATACAAAGAAAATTAATGAAAATATATATAGTACATCGATGATTCAACAACACTACTATTTCTCCAAACCAGTGGCGGTCGCTGCATACGTAAACCCGGGGCACTAGTAGTGCAACACATGATGATATACTGCTTTAATATGTACGTACGAAAATGATGGCGATATACCAGTGTGTCGTGTGTCTTGAGTTTGACGTATGCAGCAACCGCCACTGCTCCAAACATCACTAAATAACGGACGTCACTAAATAACGAACTTCTAAAAAAAGACAGGCTGCTAACGCAAACAACAGTAGAGAGTGCATTCAAAATAATGGAAACTTTGCTTATCACTATAATGGTGGCAGATATGTACTATACATTAGTTTATAAATAACTTGTCATTGGAAGCAACAGATGTCGTTACAATACTAATCCTAGTCGACTGTATTTGTACATCATATATAATTATTATAAGATAGAAAAACAAAGGATGCTACTTTGTTGTCAGTTTGGGCTGTTGACTACTTTCAGCGCAGGCTTTTTCGAATGCATATGAAGTGAATGGGTAATAAGGCCAAAGAAACAGAATTTTTGTTACGTCGTGTCGGCAGTAATGTAAATTGTTGAAATTATCTACGTGTAAAAGCTGCTTTGCTGCTCTGCAATCCTAGTTTGCTGCATAATTTATAGAGTGTATCAAATTTGTTTCTATTATTAATCAAATCGTACAAAACATTTATAACTTCTCCCTACTTGCATGAGTAAGTTTAAAAGAATTCTAAAATAATATTGTTAGGAGAACATTTTAGATTAGGTTTCTAAGAGAAAGGTTTTTATCTGCTTTATTTCTTTATTTGATTTTATTGTTCAAAATAAAAAGATAAAAATAATGTGCGTTCTGTTTCTTTTAATCTATATTTAATGATCTTTGATTGTGATTTTTGGCTCACTTCTGGGTGTAAGGGTCATAATACAGTATTAATGATTTAACACTCACTCTATTGGTGCTTAATATTGGCTTATGTTTGAACTAGTTATACTGTATCCACTGATGCCCAGAAGCAGCCCATTTAATGTTAATTACCCCCACAAAAACTAACAAACCATCTCTTAAAATTGTGATTTCATGAAAGTGATTTAAATGACATCAAATAATCAGAAGGATTTCCAAAAGGAGCAAAAGACGCTACAAGGTGAATTGATTTTTTCCTTTGTTTCCTTTTTGTCGTTGTTAATTAGAATTACCAAAAGGAAACTTTGCACAGGGTTATTCATTATATTCTAAGCGCCCCTTTATTTTTATTATTACTTAAAATAAACAATAAATTTTCTTTAAAAGTTGTACTGTTCTACCCATATTTTTTAAAATGTCATCAAAAAAGCAATTTAATGCATAGGTCACGTGATACGGAATATACAAAGTATACTTTGTTAAACAGAACACCCTGTATATTATTTTATTTCCGAATAGCCCTGTCTTCCCATATTCTAAATATATGTTATATAATATATTTATCATTAATTATTTTTGGCATATTCGACTTTAAAATGCAAAAAAAACAGCAGTAGGCTATGCTATTTAAAATGTAAGTGAACTGAAATGACTTTTTCACCCTCACTATTACCCATTTTGATTGGAGCACTAAAAAATAAACAAATTGTTTCCATAGCCTACCTTGCTATTTAAGATTTAATGGCATTTTTACAAACATAGTTTACTGCTCTTTCAATTGAGATTTTTTACATTTTTCAAGTCAAATAAATATGTCAGAAAGTATTATAATAATAGATTTTTACAACATTATACAGGGTGGGATTATAGTATGGAATATTAAAAAAAACGACGAACTCAACCGGTTTTTTTAAAAACGCTGAAACACGTCGATTTAGTTTTTTAAAAATACACATTAATAGGTGCAATTCACCTTCCGACTTTCATTTGTTTCTAAGTTGTGACGTCTTCACAAAAAAATTTAAATGACAATATAGGTTTTTAAAAGTGGAATCTGAGAGTGATTTTTCTTTCCTTTATGATCATGCAAATCATAAAGTTGCATAACAAAAATTCTGAGAAAACTCGATCTGATATATTGATACCATAATATCAATAACATTAAATGTTCAGATCGATTTTTCTCAGAATTTTTGTTATGCAACCTTATGATTCATTTGCATGATCATAAATGGAAGAGAAATCACTATCTGATTCCACTACTAAAAATCTTTATTGTCATTTAAATTTTTTGTGATGACGTCATAACTAACAAACATTTACAAAGTTCAGCTCGATTTTTCTCAGAATTTTTGTTAGGCAACCTTATGATTTATTTGCATGATCATAAAGGGAAGAAAAATCACTATCGGATTCCACTATTAAAATTCTATATTGCCATTTAAATTTTTTTGTGATGACGTCATAACTTAGAATCAAATGAAAGTCGGAAGGTGAATCGCACATATTAATGTGTATTTTTAAAAAGAAAATCGACGTGTTTCAGCATTTTTAAAAAGTTCGTCGTTTTGTTTAATATTCCATACTTTAATCCCACCCTGTATATTATAATGTATAACAATATAGAGGAAAGCGGGCTATTCAAAAATGCAATAATATACCGAATGTTTCATTTGAAAGAATATAATTATATAATTATGTATATTGACATCACGTGCCCTTTTTTATGGCATTTTAAAATAATATAGGTGGAGCAATACAAATTTTATAATAAACTTTTTATCTCCAATAATAACAGAGGTAAAAGGGTGGTCAAAATATAATGAATAACCCTGCATATACCTTGAAGTACGCAGCCTTATAACGGAATTGGTTAATGAATTGGTCGAAATTGGTTAGAAACTTGGTTATGAAATTGGAAGCTGGATGAAAATATTAAGTACAATTGTGGAAACATTGTTTCAGATGACTACAAAATGAGGTGGAAGGTACTTGGTGGAAGGTATTGTTTATTCAACAATAACGGAGGTTTTTCATAGATTGTTACGGGTTACAGCTTATTAAGTACCAGGCACTTGCAAGGTATTTGCCTTTTTGCTATTTTGGTTAGACTAATTGGCAAAGTGACGGAAAGTTTTTTTGATTTTTTTTTAATAAAATAAGTTTCTCTTTAGTTTAAGACTCCTGAACATCTTTTACCACGCATTCTTTTAATTAATTCTTGAGAAATTAATAGTTTATTAATGTGTTTTATGTTTTACTGTAAATTGACAATTAGTTTTTTTGTAAATAATTAATGCTTAATTATTAACCTCAATTACTATCTAATGCAAAAGTTCTGAGCCCCCAAAAGTTTGAATGCGCATAACAAAAAACTAACCGCTCAAATTAATTCAAACGAAAACAGTTAGATATACAATTAATTTTTGCAGAAAATAGTAACGTTTATTGTCTCCAGCCTTACTTTGTGTAACTCCATAATCATGAAATATAATATAAATACAAAGATTAGTTAAAGTTTCACAAGTTTTAAACTTGAGAAAATAGTAAATTTGTAAAATTATCTGATTTTAGGTTTTTGGATTTTTGCGAATTATGTTACAAAAAGTCCGTTTTTTGGGAGTTTTGACGTAAAGCGTGTCTTTAATAATTCATATTTTAATAACTACTTGACAGAATTAATTAATAAATAATTCTTTAAAGAATTAATTAATTATTGATTCGTGAATAATCTCAAGATTTCGTTTCGTATTTGTTGTTTTCTTACCAAAATACTATCTTTTGTAAAAAAAAAGATTTTGATTAAGGCACCAGAACACTAGAATGCATTACGCTCTATTTCAATGAATAACTTAAGAAATAATACAGAAAATTACAAAAAATTACACATAGATACAACACTATTAGCTACTTGCAAAACTCGTAAAAAACGGACTTTTTGTAACATAATTTGCGAAAATTTAAAAACCAAAACTCGGAGAATTTTTGCAAATTTAGTTTCTTACACAAAAATAAATTTTCTATCTAACTATTTTTTGTGTTTGAATTAATTTGACCAGTTAGTCTTTTTGCTAGGTGCATTCAAACTCATGGCTCAGAACTTTTGCATTCGATAGTACGACTAGTTATAATTATTTTGAACTGAGTGGCGCACATTGCATTTCGAACTTATACTAATTTGTGCTAAATCCATGTTACTGATTTTTTTAAGATAAATAAGTTCCGATTGACAAGCTGCATCAATTAGTGACTGAAAGAAGCAGCAAAGGTTTAGAACGTAAAACTGGATTTGACTACATAAGAATTTAGATTTAGAAAAGGCGAAGCATCTTTAACTTTTCTTTAAGTAATTATACGATTTACATTATTAAAATTAAACTATTCTATTATAGTTACTTTTTTCTGAAGGAGTTCTTTAGAATTGGTAATCAAATCTAAATGAAGGTCTAGCAAACAAAGTAATTATTCTGTAGAAGGTATCGTGAAGATTAAGCTATAAGGTTTTCCTTAAATAACTCTAACGTTGCACTTCAAAATTCAAACATTCTTGTAACTCTGTCAAGTTACATTTCAGATTTACTACTACGATTGCCAAATATCTCGGTAACAGCATTTGATAAATTAGCGATTGTCTCGTATTAATGTTTTATCTGTCTGATCTACTAACCTTGATAATTTGTTTCTCTTCCATTTTGCCTTGAATTTGGGGCTTTAATTATAATTTATATGATTCAGTCATTTTACTTTTAATCCTTTTGTAGATCTTTTTTTTTTAAATTTAGTTATTAAAATGTCACATTCTCACACTGGTTTTACTTTCAATCAAGAAGTTTTTTCCCCATTTATAGATCATAAAATTTTATTTAATAAATCTGACCTAATTATATTCTACGCAGTGACAGTGCACTTTTTTATATATGCAGATATATCAGAAAATTCTCACAATTAATCAGCTCTTTGTGACAATTTAATAATGAGTTTATATCAATTGGCAATTACTACATTACAGATAATTAGCCTTGGTGATTGTAACACCCATGTAGTGTGTGCCTGCGCATATCTATTTAATCTTTAACTACGTACTAATTGGAATTCAACGCTAACCATTAGCTTTTTGCATTTAAATGTGGAGCATCATGCTATAATCATCCATGATGTATTCAAATTATGTGAGCACTATAAACTTGTGAAAGTTTCAACTTTTGATGCTTACGTCATTATTAAATACTGAGGAAAATAAAATGAACGTAAATACAGGGAGTCCTATACATTAAATACTCCTCGGAAAGAAGATAAAATAGAGAAATACAATAAACTGTAAAAACTATAAACTATTGAACCTTTGATATCTAAAAAATCGAACACTTGTTTCATTTATTCATTTTAAAGAACGGATATTCAAGTTCCGTTGAAGTTCTACGATTTTGCTTCTTTTTTTTTAAATTTTACACCTGCATTATATTTCTTCATACATGATTATGATATTGTTGTAATAGTTGTGATAATAGTATCCAAAATTAATACAATTGGAGTCCATGTTGGTTTATAATATTTATTGATTATCAAATAAAATTTAATTATAAATTTACAGCAATAGTGTTGTTATTAACTTTAAAAGAATTATTTGAATATTCCCATTAGCTAATAGAAAAAAAAAAGATTATATGTATATATTTACTATGATAAGACAATAACCAAGTGAAGGCACGTGATGGTTGATTATGTAGTCGACTATACAGTTCTGTGCAAACGCGTTCGTGGGGTTGTGGGGATGATTGGGGTTTAGTGCGCGAGCCACACAGTACGCAATCCCGTGCTTGCTCTTGGTCATCATCTTAGCATAGTATGTTTGTTTTATTCTTTTTTCTGCTAATAAAATAGAAATATTTAAATAAACCTTTTAAAGTTAATAACAACACTTTTGCTGTAATTTAAATTAAACTTAAATAATAATTAATAAATACTTTAAACCAAAAAAACGAACAATCCCAACTGCATTCGTTATACAAATATTAATATAAAGGTTATATATATCGGGAAGTATGCTTTAAAGAAAAAAAACACAAAAAGGAGGTCACACTACGAAAGGTTCTCTGATTAGTGCAGTTTCTTAAATTAATTGAAAAGAAAACAATGTATGTAAAGATGTTTGCGTATAAGCATTGGGAAGTATTTATGTGTAGTTAAATGCATCGAATCAATTATAAGAAGTTTTAGTAAAGTGAGTTTACTGCTTTTATTCATTGATAGAATATTACAGCCAGAGATTCTGTACTTTTAGTTTTGCAGTATATGATTTAATTTATCCTGTTTCAAGCCCAAATAGTTAAATTCTACACCTAATTTTACCCAATTCGCAACTAAAATTCTTTAGTGAGTCTATTTAAATTAAAAAGCATGCATAAAACACTTCGTTTGTCGAGTGCATACAAATCCGAGCGTGTAGTTCTGTACGTCAATAATAATTCTAATAAATTCTTTATATGAGCTGTATTATACAGGGAATCTACCGTATATTTTCATAAATAAATAGTGGGGTAATTTCGTATTCTGCCTTTTAATTTATAGAAGCTGTTAACATATTATTATAAATTTTTCTTGGTACAATTAAAAAATCTAATTAAGACTTCTTATAAGGAGCTAAATAACAGCAGGTTTCATATCACAATATAAGGTAGAATTATGATAGTATTTCTTGTTGATGGATATATTAGCTATTAAATTTTTGACACCCAAAATTATTTTGAACCCCTTCGGTTTATATCATGCCGACTTTTGCCTGATGACGCATTTTCACTTCACCAAGATCTTGTAGTTACATAATGCATCACAACTCACAAGCGTCTATTTTGTGAATATATCAAATGTCAAAATAATTCAGTTAGCTAAACTAAAAAAAGTAGATATTCATTTTTAGGCATTGTGTACGTTTCAGTTAATTGAAACAGTGTAATTAATTGGTAATTAATTAATACTATCAGATAGGAAAATAAAAAACCTTTCAATAGAGGTATCAATTGACCCATCTTTCCATTTTAAAAACATCGATGACACCATAACTTTGACACATATGACGTCATAAATTCGGCAGATATGTCAAAAGATGAGTATTTGAAAATATAAATCAACGTGTCTAAGGATTTTGCTCAAACACTTTAGGAAATAATTAATTTATTCCATACATACATCAGCGCACTGTATACAGTACAACTATTAGCATACACACTGGGGAAAAACCATTTAACACATAAAATTATAATATACAAATATATAGTAATGCTTTATATACAATAAGGGTTGTCAAACCTTATTGTTGTTGTAAATAGTTGCTACAATAAATAAATGATAATCTGAAACAGATGCGGGGAAGAGGATGAAGAGGAACGTCACCAACCAGGTCGAACGTAGCGTGATCCAACGAGACGATCCAGCAACCAAATAACTGTACGTCAGCAACTGCTAGTGATTGCGTAATGGTGTTTTAACAACCCAAATATACGACAAAGGGTATGAAGTTGAGGTAAAATAAAAGAATTATATAAAATAGAAAGAAAAAGGTCTGTGACAAATAAAAGCAAATTACCAGAATGCACCAAGCAAACATAGGATAAATGCCTTAGACAAAAGGTGACCTTCTGAAAGAGTTATCCGCTTCCAAATGCGGCTAACGTCGATTATACATCGAATCCTGTCAAAAGAATTAAGTATAAGAAACTGAATGTAAAGAAAAGTTAAAAACAATATGACTTACGAGGACGTGCTCCTAACCTTCAAAAAAGAACTAGCGATAAATCCCTTACACTACCAATAAAATTGGAAATCATCACAAAAATTAATTATCGATCTGCACAAATGCAATTCCCACTTTGTAATAATAAAGGGAAAACTAATTTAAAGGCGATGCCAGTAAAATATTCTTTTTAAAGAAGTAGCTCCACAATCAAACGAAAACGAAGTCTCTGAAGTCTCTTATCAACAAGGAAGTTAGTTTAAACAAAATGGCAACTAAAAGGAGAGGGAATGCAAAAATCCGTAAACGCTATACAATATAACACAAAAACATAGCTATACAGGGTGCTACGAAATTAGCACGTAACAAGAGTAATATAAAAAAATAGATTTCTTGTGTAAATAGAAATGGATTGCTAGAGTTAACCTGGGGCTGCAGTCGCCTGTCTTCCACGCTGTTCTGTATGTACTGATGTACTGCAATTGCAGTTAATTCTGTAATTGCAGTACATCAGCAGCTAAAATCAATCCTAATATAAAATAGTGCTAATGTTATTTCTACAGCAGTTTTCTCCAATGCACTTAAAATTAATTGAATTAAATTGGAATAAGCAAAGTAAATAAAAACTTTCAATCGCGCATCAAAATATAAATATTAGAAACAACGTTTGTTAAAAGTTTTTATTTAAATTTGAGAGAGAAAACCATTTTAAGTAATTTTATGTAGAAAAAAACATTAGTACTATATTAAGTTAGTATTGAGTGGTACCCAAATAAAACAATCATTTCATAAACACAACTGATGTAGTAACTACGCGGAGTACGGGCGACTGGAGCTCGAAACTACATCTAGGATGTTATGTGTAAATCTAGTACTTCCTCTCTACATGAAAGGAAATCTACTCTTTCATATGTCTATAGTAGGAATAGTTGTACTACCCTCTATTTCCATATTACATAAAGGTTAACTCTGTATAAACACAAACATTATTAAAATTTTTCCAAAGTTGACCCATTATTCTCCTTCATCTATGCATACGGCAAATTTTTATTTGTTCAGATTTTCTCAATTTTTATGGGTTTAATTAAATAATTGTATCTGTTTTTACCTTTATAAGTGACAAAACTTAATGTTTTTAATCAACCAATTTTTAGAAAGTGACGATCTCGGGAGGACATAAGAGTGGGACACCCCATATACATTACTATCTATTATAGGTGTAAAATTCAATGTCACTTTGTTTAAAAAAAAGAGTTAATCTCGATTAAAAGAAAAAATATTTTATTGTAAGAATTGCAAGTTAATGGCCATGTTTTTTTTTCTTTAAAAGGGAAATAAAATAAATACGACAATGGCATAAAGACAAAGGGAAACGATAAATGGTAAAACGAAGGTCAACATGCAGGTCGCAGTGAAAGGACTTGACCCGAGTAAATCAGACCGCGCATTAATAGGTCGCTCTACAAGAAGAAATAATAATTGCTGTAAATAGTTGTAAAAGAGCTACTTATCTCAGTATTTCGATGCACTGTTTATTATATGTACATGATGTCACGATGATGCAGAGAAATCATGCTGGTTCGTCTTTAACATTATAATAACTATTTCCAACGTTTTGGAGAAATTTCTGCGTGTTGGCCAACTTTTCTGACCTGGCAATTTCGTAATATTGCATAATAAATTTTAAAACAACGAACTCTAGTTTCTGTAATAAGCGATATTAGAAAACTAAGAGACAGAAAAAGTAAATATATAAGATACATCAATGATTAGCGTAGTATAATATTTAACTATTTAACAAGTCATTAACATTTAATAACGTAAAAACGATCGAGATGTTTATTGTGGGTTGGTTATAACCAGAAACTTGTAGTAGCAGATAATCTCAATGACTGTAGATGAAATGAAAGTAGTTGCACTTCATACATCAAAATTTTGAAAATAACGAGGTTAGGATTTTGTTAAGATTAACAAAAGGAATTTAAAATACTTTTATAAATCGTTTATTTATTTACAGACTTTTTTATTGAATTAATCACATTAGAAAGTAAACTTAGGTCGCAAAACATTTCTTCCCAATCGTTAATTGAATTACTAATAGTGCAAGAAATTCTCGAAATAACTAATTAATATTGTTTTTACAATAAATTATAAACCTATATAAAGGAGATAACTAACCACTATTACGATAATTAAATATTTCTAGCAGTAAAGAAATCTTATAGATGACTGTGGATTCAAGAATTTCTGAAATGCTGCTTAACTCAAGCACAAGCTATCAAGGCGCGAGATATCAAAGATATAGAAAACAAACATAGAGATTTACAATCTCTAATTAAATACCGCAGGAAGAATTAGCAGAAAATTTTGGTACAAGCCTAACAAAACAGAGAAACATTCATCCTTAAATTTAAAGTAACCAGATTTTTGAAATTGGAAAGCAGTACATCAAGAATCAAGAATCAGCGTGTGGTGAGGTTTGGTGCTCTGAAAGAATATATGTAAAAATAATTTTTATATTTTGTTAGAGAAGTTTTTTATCATAACAATACAACTTTGTATGTACAACAATATAGTTTTTATTTTTTATAAAGATATCTTTTATTTGAATGAATATTCTTCAAGAGTACTATTGGTTCCAAAATTGATCTAGGACAACAAGGCATATATGATGCTATTCTTGATGATGAATATGTAAGGGAAGATCCCGGCGATTCCCCGTACTATTTATTTATATAACTAATTATGCATAGCTCAAGCTGAAATAAAGAAAAATTAAACAACATAATAGAGCATGGGTGGGTAAAACAAACTCAATTCACGCTTGGCCCTGTTTATATTGCAAAAGAGAAAAGATAAAGATATAATTACATACAGTAACCTGCAAAACATAAAAACCAACAGGATATAATTAAACCCCAAATAATATGACCCTAATAAAATAAAAGGTTAAATATTTCGGAGTCTGCAAGTAACTTCGATGATTAAATGAAAAACAAAAATTATTTCAGAGGGAGAAAAATCTAGATTTAAGCCTCTTTTGTTACAATAAACACATTCGGTGATTTAATACAAAGAGTATTCTTGCTGTACCCCTAACAATTGCATAAAATGAATAAACGTGATAATTATAAATCAAAACAGTTGTAAATATATATATATATATATATATATATATATATATATATATATATATATATATATATATATATATATATACATATAAAATTGAATTAATGACCCCAAAAGGCAAATAAAAAATGATAATATCTAATAGATAATCCTACAAATAACAATTCATAAATATAATAATAAACCTTAAATAATTAATTAGTTCATTAGTCTATAAACACTAATTCGACTAAGCATTGATTCTTTAAGTTAAGAAACTATTTAAAGATAAATTTCCAAAAGATAATTTTTGTAGTAAAAGTTCAAATGCGTTCCCTATACAAAAATATTTCACCTTGAGTGATAACACGTGCAGATACGAGCGGTAACTGACACGAGAATTCGTCGCCAAAACAACTTATACATATTACACTAAATTAATATTTCAGATGTAATCATCAATATATCAACAGTAATTAATATGTAATAAGAAAAGATCTTACTTATTACAACAGCACTAATTGGATCAGCGAGTTTGCTATCACACCAAAAATTATGAACGGTGTTGGTTACTGCAGGATCAAGTAAGGAAGAAAGAAGGGAATCAGTCCACTCGACAGTAGTTCTTAATGAATATTGTATTGTATCGTATTGTATTGGATAAATATTGTATTGTATTGTATATAAAAAAAGGCTGAAATAGAAAAACGAGTCTTAACTCAAACTACCCACAAATTTTATTATCTAAATAATCTCACCTGAGATTGAAGACGCCTTTAAAAGAAAATCTCCGCAATCAAATCCGCTTAAAGCGGTTATTCAACAGAATAAGTTTCGAACGAGGTCCATACAAATTCCATAAAGGAAGCTTCGTGCTTGAAGATAGCGGAACCAAACGCACGCACGGAGAGCCAATATATCAATCGTCCGTTGAACCTAAAGCAACAACAGGTACCTTGGAGAGGGCAACATGATACGCACTCGCGAAATGGAATATTTCGTTTAAGAGTCCTTACACACGTAACAAATTTTGAATCACCCTGTATATGAAAAAGCATAATATTTGGCTTGCTGTTCTAGATCATTATGAAACCAACAGTACCTACATCATTTTCTTTTAAAACATCTTAATCATGGAAAACAGTCTTTCGGCAGTGGAATCTGTGCCGGGTACGTAATGGTATTACAAATTCCACTAGGATTTTTAAATATTGCCACCCACCGCATATATCCATAACGGCTTTGGTATCCATCCATTCATTAATTGTTTCTGTCGAACAATATGCATTCACCCATTGAACTTCATCGAAAAGTTCATTATCGTCAACTAGTGTCTCTGACCCGGGAAATTGTCCCCGGGCATTCCTCAATTGCTTTTGTTGTCTCCTGTCTCGGGAAAAATAATTTGAGACGCGGGACTGTATGCAAGATATTCAATATTAAAATGCTAACTTTAGAATTAAAGTTTTATTTGTTTTAATCTTTTGAACAAATTATTAGTTAAGATGAACAATTCCGAACAAGAGACAATTGACTTTCCTAATCAATTTTTTTTAAAACTAGTAAACACCCATTTAAAAGACATACACATTATTCACAACTTGACTATGAACAATCAATAAATGGAAATATGTTAGTCTCAGTAAGAAGCTTCCATCAGGCCATTCATTAAGTAAACTTGTACTTTCTATTCAGTTATACTCAAAAAGGGTTTCCATCCGGGTCCTATCTTATTTATAAACAAGTACTAATAGTTTTAAATAGTAGTCTTCCTAAAAACCTAAACAAAACGTTTTTATTTTATTATATTATACATGCAAATAGGAATGTTGGTTTCCTTTCCATATGATTCCAGCTTGCTATAAATATCAAATAATTTTTATAATTTTTTATATTATTTTTTGTTTGTATTTGTATCAGTATTCAATATTATAGTGTTAAGAATTAATTCATAAAATCTATTATAGTATTTTTTTAAATTAAATCCTGCATCAATCCTATGAAAGATTACTGATTACTTAAAAAAATTATTGTACCTGAAAATCTCCAAGACTTAAAATAAGACAGTTAAAAATAATCAATTCCTGGTGTATAGATGCGTTTAAACGAACAAATACTTTGAGGAATATTTAAAACCACAACAAACCACAAATAATAAAAAGTTGTAGTGTGCAATACCAGGTATTTTTGCTGGGAAAGAGCTAAGTGGTTTACAAGGATGAATGTACTATTTAAAACTAAATTTAATTTATAACTGTTTATTTGGAAAATTCAAATAAATTTTCGAAATAATACTTGTTTTTGCATTAAAGGTTTTGACATTAAAGAGAAAAAGGAAATAATCTTATGACAGGAGAATTCATTTATGTACTGCTGTGCTTTTCATTAAATATTATTTATTAGTGATTTTCCAACGGAAACTTTTGGGGAAAAGTGATTAAAAGGATTAGTTAAAGTAATTTTAAAAACAAATATTTAGATTTTTGTATTAGGTGTAAAATTACTATCTGGCATTTCCCGGCACTTTTAAAAAAATATCGAGTCCCCAGGAATGGAAAAATTGTCGAGACTCCGAAACCCTATCGTCAACAAGAACTTTAATAAGTAAATAATAACAGTACAAAAAGTCCATGAGATGTGGAGAGCAGAACTGCAGCAGTATATGGCAATTGAATGGTACGAATGTATTACAAAATAGCACTGTACTGCCAAAAGCAGTACGTCTGGTCACCTTATTAAATTATTAGTATTCCAGTCGCTTCTGTAATACATCATTACACGCGCTGCCGGCTTTTCCCTGGCCACACAAAAAATAATTTTAAATATTCTTTATGCTGTTTTACAATCACTAGAAATTCTAAATATCTTCCTGCAATATGCAGTTTTACATGTTGCTAAAATATTTTTTCATTTAATCCGTTGTTGGGGAGTCCTCGGTGATTATACGTACATTATTTGCCCCTGATAATATTTTAATCTATTTTTCTAAAGACCAAGTTTCCTTATAAATTTTGTATTTGCACATGTTCCAAGTAGTTATTTTCATCTGCCGTCTTGTATACTGATTGGAAACGCGTGGGCTTGCGTTTGACGTGCGATAAAAAACTGAAATATTATATAACATAATATTATATTATAATATAATCCCTTCTTTATCGCACCGTTTCACTATTTTTATAAACACTTTAATATGCCTATACCAAGCCCATGCGTTTTCAACCGGTATAGTGTTTAGTTATTATCTTCATTAAATTACATACAATTATGCGTACTATTTCAATTAATTACTATTATACAGTTCGTGGAATGAGTGATAGTTATTATTAAAAAGTCAATAAATTATAAGAAGTCCAAAAATGAGGGAATCCCCGTTACGCTATAACATTTAATCTACATTGCATTTTTGTATTTTAAGCGTGTAATGTGGAGTTAAAGAGTTCAAGTCATTTAGGTATATTGTATTTTTGGAACGCAGTCGTGATTGTTGACCAATTGTACATACTCTTATTAAGACTAATTTTCTGCTTTTCACTTCAATGCACAATATGTACTCTCACTTTTTTTGTAAATTAATCAAACGTTCTCGTTTTTTGTTTTTGTGTTTTTACGATAACAGGTTTGATTTACTGAACGAACCACCAACATTCTCAGGAGAAATCGTGGCCCAAAAGGACTAATTATATTTTTGTCGGTACAACAGAACACTTTGCGGGCCGATAAATTGTGCCTGGTTACAATAGCAATTTTTTTTCGGTTACCATACCAATTCTTGTTAGCAATGTTTTTGCAATTTTTCTTAAATCTACTTAAAAGATAAAAATCATTAATTGTGCTTCAATTAGCTTTGTATAACGAAATCACTATTGCATCTCCAGATCAGCCTTAATGGTCAAACTCGTTTGATCTATCGTCTTTCTCTTACAAGTGGTTTAACCCAAGCAGCATTTTTAGTCATCGCTACGTTTCAGTAACTACCAGTGGAACTATTAAGTTTTTGCCAAGAGTCACAAGTAATTGCTACGGTTTAGTTACGTGCCTGGAACCAAAATGTGGAACAATTTTTAGGTAGCACATACGTGACGGCGTAGTAACTGCTACTTTCGTGGAACTTCCTTTCTCTTCTCTTTTCTGTTTGACACATCGTGTCGCGTGGTTACTCTCTCTCTTACTCTTGCAACTTAACAAATATTCTATCATTTTCTATACTAATGCTGCAATCGTGTTGCAAAATGGATTACTATTTTATTTGTAATGCGTACTTAATAATACAAAGAGCGATGAATTGTTTGATTATTGTGTCATTCCAATAAACCAAAACTATAAACCATTGTTCGGAAATAGACCGTTGGTACAACCCTCCTTCATGAGGGACTTAAACCACCCCAAAATAGGTCAACGCCACCCCTTAGATCAAAATACAATAAATACATGCAAAAAATGATTGAAAACCGCAAATGTTTTGTATTTGGATATAGACTTCTTGTATATGGCCAAGAACCCTCCTCGCTGAAGGGGTTAAACCACCCCAACATGGGTCAAAATCACCCCTTAGATCAAAATACAATAAATACATGCAAAAAATGATTAAAAACCGTAAATGTTTTGTTTTTGGAAATAGACCGTTGGTATATGGCCAACAGCCCCCTTGAAAGGGTAAAATTACACCAAGATGGGGTATAACCACCCCTTACATCGGAGTTACAATAAATAAACGCATGCAAAAAATACATGCAAGCATTTGATAAAAAGAAGTGCAATTTGGAACGGACTAAAAAAATAATACAAGTAAAGAGCAAGTGGACTATACAGGGTGATTAGAGAATAACTGATATCCTTTAAATGGTAGGTAGAGGGGAGGCAGTAGAGCTAATTTAGCTTGACAAGTATAGGTCAACGAATAGTTTTCCAGAAAATGAATTTTAAAGTTTAATGAATTTTGGATCCAAAAGGATCCAAGGTTAGGACCGAATCCAAAATTAATGAATTTGTATCCTTCACTATGTATCCTTCATTAATTCTATACAGGGTGATTCAGAACTAAAGGTAATCCATTAAATGGTAGGCAGAGGGGAGGCAGTAGAGCTAATTTACCTTGATCCAAAAGGATCCAAGGACAGGACCGGATCCAAAATTCAATAAAACCTTAAAATTAATTTTCTGAAAAACTTCGTTTTTGACCTATACTTGTGAAGGTAAATTAGCTCTACTGCCTCTCCTCTACCTACCATTTAAAGGATATCAGTTATTTCGGAATCACCCTGTATATCTTATATTAGTTTGAATAGATTCTTAGATTAATTGTTTGTTATCTTTCCCAGCAATTCATTGGATTACTAATAATATAAGAAATCTTCTGCTAACTAAGTAAACTAATTATTGTTAAATATTTTTCAATCAATTCAAACCTATATAAAGAATGGAATTAAACACAATTACGCTAATTAAATAAACCATTCTAAAACAGTAAATCTATAAGAAACACATTATTATAAACACAGTCACTATTATCTTGTACGTGACTGTGATTTCAGGAATTTCTGAAATGCTGCTTAAACTCAAGTATATCAAGCACATGATATCTATCTAGACCGTGCCTTCAATAAAACCTATGATTTGCTCACTTTTTTACAATTATAAATACGTAACCCTTTGTGTAAAAATTCACAAGAATGATGTCAGAACCTATATTAAAAAAAGAATAAAAATAAAAATAAACTAAATGAGTTGTCACATAATAAGCGTAAATGTTATTAGTAATAACCTCACATTTTTGCAAAGGTCATTTGAATATATCGTGCATATTTTAATTAACTGGAGAGATTTCTTTCAGATTAGTAACACGGTATGAATGTTAAAAACTGCTTTTAAAAAAATAACTCCACCCTATTTAAATCAGCTATTCAAAACCCTTTCAGTTTTTAAATATAGATTTCTAGTATTTCTACTGTTACTGTCTTTTGCAATTAATAGAAATAGTCCATAAGAGTAATTTTTTGGCTATTAGCTACAGTTAAGTTTGAAAGTTATTTTATTTTAAAGTTTACAAAACAAAAATGCGGAGTGATATAAGAAGTACGAAAGAAGAAAGAAAAGGATACGCAGAAAACAAAAAGAGCACCAATGCATTAGCACAATGTCGAAAGCTCATTTGAGCATATTGCTCTTGATGTACAGTCAGATTCAAAAAAAGGAAACGACTCTTGTATCAAATATGTAATTAATATTAATTAATTTCGATTACTATCGATTACTAGCCAAGAAGCTATCACTATCGTCGAAACATTTGTTAAATAATCGATTTCTCGTTTTGCAGTAGGTACCTTTGGAGCTACACTCAGATCAAGGAAGAAACCTTGACTCAACGCTGTTCCAAGTGTGTGATATCTTAAATAATATCAAGACAAGTACGATTGAATTGACCATGACCCAAAAGTCATTCACTTTGACGATAGTGATCAGGACTTACTCATACCTACGGAATTCATAACATCGAGCCGACATTTAAAGAATTATTAACTAATTATAAGTGTACTGAACGCAATATACCGAAGACTTATTTAAAGTGCCACTAGTGAAGTGGTACACAGAACCTTTAATGCTGCCTATTACTGCCACCTGTGAGAGAAGGCGCGAATAGCCTACCGGTCCAAAAGACGAGGCTTCCCCATTCGATACGTGTTGCTGCTTCAGAACAACGCAAGACCGCATTTCGCGGCCTCCAAACATAACGAAAATTGGCTAAATCGTTCTGGACTACCCTCAAACACCCTCCCTTCAGTCCGAATCTCTCACGAGTGATTTCTACATGTTTGGGTCATTTAAGGAGGCGTTAGGAAGAGAGAGTTTCGACGCAGGTGGAGCACTTCGTGCACAACTAACTACACACGTCCTCCTTTTTTTTACGATACAGGAATCCAAGAAAGTTCCGGCCCGCTTGTAAGAAATGCATAGAGAAAGGTGGAAGCTACGTGAGAAAATTTAGTATATTATGGGACAAGTGGTTGAAATAAAATTTCAACGTTGAGAGTGGTTTTTTTCAATGAGCGACAGCGAGTTGAAAAAAGTAACTCGAGACGTTGAAATTTTATCAGCCACGCGTTCCATATACTATTTTTTCTTCGAATTTTTAGTAAATTAATGCACTTTAGAAAAAATATTACATTAAAGTGACATTCTCTTGTCAGCAATTGAATGTCGAACAGTTTGAAATTCAAAATCGCGGTAGTCCGATAATTTCAACCTCTAGAGGTTGAAATGCGATTTCAACCATTGTTATCGATTGCAAAATGAGTGATTTCAATGTCATAATAGAAAATAGAATATTTTTGTTTTGTGAAATCATAGTTTAATAAGAAATTTAAAATAAAGGTCGGTTTATATTTAATCCATCCCCGTATTTTTGTTGTTATCTTTACTTACCAACTCAATTTTAGTTCATAAGGATGTAAACCTAACACACAGTAAGAAACACGTTTACAAGAACTTAGCAGGGCCAATCGGCATTACAAAAAGAAAATAATGTACGAAACAGAAAATTTTGGAATATAATTTTCTAGAGGAAAAACTATCGCAAGACCGATGTAACAAATTAGAGAAACTGATTTAAAAAATTTACTAAGAAGAAATTACAAAGACATGCATACTCAGACAGAGACACATTTTATTGACGTAACAGGCGTTTACGAAAATTGTATCGGATATATACCGATGTACCGAAAGCGTTCGAAAATTGTATCACTGGTGATCTACCGGTGTTCGGAAATTTACCGGATCCATGATTTGTGGATCGAGGTTTAAAGTCGGTAAATAGAAATTTACCGGTAAACATAACCTAAAATCTAAGTTGTTTCGTAGTGTGTGTGTGTGTGTGTGTGTGTGTGTGTGTGTGTGTGTGTGTGTGTGTGTGTGTGTTTACGTACGTTTTTATGCTCCACAGTGAATACGAATAACGTGTCAGGGATATGTTCTGTCTGTGGTATACAAGGAAACTTAAATACTATCGAAAAACATTTTAATGATTACACCTATGGTTTTGTAGGTGATGTTGTTATTAAAAAGTACCTAAACGTTCGGAAATACATATACCGGTTCCATTTACCTTATGTATCAGCTGTTTACCGCTGGGAACACGGTACATACCGTACAATCCAATTTTCGTAAACGCCTATTATTTTACGAAAATTGGCGTTTACGAAAATTGGATTGATACAGTATCTACCGCGTTCCCAGCGGTAAACAGCTGATACATAGGTAGACGGAACCGGTATATGCATTTTCGAACTTTAATAACAACATAACCTAAAAACCATATGTGTGCCCATTAAATAGTTTTTTGATAGTGTGTAAGTCTCCTTATTTACCATACACAGAACATACCCCTGACACGTTATTCGTATTCGTTGAGGATAATGAAAACGTACGTAAAAATCCACACACCTACGAAACCATTTTAGATTATGTTTATCGGTACATTTCTATTAGGCGATCCAAGGGGTTTCAGTTCCTGCCTATTTGCTCTTTCCATTGATTGTGTTCCCTTTGTCTGATTGGAACCACAGTAGCTGTACCAGATGTCAGCCAGTAAATCAATAGTTAATCTGTTAATAAATCAAGAAAAATACAGAAGTGAAACCACTGTAGATCTCGACCAAACTATACCGCTGAGATGCACTTGGTACAGGTAAGTGTTATTCTTATAATGAATTGAATTAATTTTTTGCCATGAAATTAAAAGTGTTAAATATTAAGTTATAATTACTTACAATACCAAGTTACAATATTAAATTAGAAACTAATTCAAATATTCAGGTATAACATAACGAATTAATTTATTACTTTTGAATTTAATCATTATGGTAATTTTAAATTATAATAAAATTATCTCCTTATCTTATCTAAAAAAAGTACAACTTTAGTGCCTTTGGTATACAAATAATGTTATTCGTCACGTATAACTTAAAAGTTACCAATGTCATTTTTTTATACTTTATAAGTTTAATAATACTTGATGTAATAAATTAAAGGGAATTTACTTTTAGGTTATGTCATCAGTCATGTATTTAGAGATATTTATAATAGTATATTAAAGAACGAGTTTCATAAGGCAAGGTTTATTGCACGAGTACAAATGTAGAAAACGAGCCGCTTGCGGCGAGTTTTCTAAAGGACGAGTTCAATGATGATCTATGAAACGAGTTTTTTATGCTATTTTTTCTATTTTACGTCTTTTATTCCCTTTGAAATAAAAAAAATCGCAATCTTAAAATTTAGGGATTTTTGTGGTAGTTGACAACACTGATGTGACATTAGAAAATTCATTGATTGACACAGAAAATTGAATGAAGTTTTTGTCAATTGTCTGTATATTTCAATTATTTTCTCAATGCTACCAACTTCGAAAAAGTTGGGCTATTAAAGCACTCAAATGAGGAGCTATTAACGCACTGTTTTGGGTGCTTTAACAGCTTTATTATAGACGCAAAATAGAAAAAAATTAAATTAATACCCCGAAAGCCGCATTTTAAAATATTGATGGCCGTTTTCACAAAGCTTGATTAAATTCTGATTAACTTAATTATGATTAAATTTGAAATCTTGAAATATTATTGGATAAAGCCAGCCTCGGTAGATTAGTGGTTAATAATAGAAACAGGGAGACTTACGATTATCTTCTCCTAATAAATATTTTACTTCAGTCTTTTTCATTACTTGCATTTAAACTTGTGGTTTACATATTCAGCTTTCAGTAGCTTCAGGAAGCTTTCAATAAACCGTCAAGGTCTAAAATCAAACGATGATCATATCAAGCAACCCCGGTGCATATATTTAGGTATGCGAAGTTCGCCTTATAAAGCATTTTAAATAAATTATGTATCATATCCAAGCAAATTTTTTCTTGTTTATTATTATGCTCGTAAATATGTAATATGTATATGAGGCATCAACTTTATTTTAAATCACTTAACATTTATATTGTTACTTCCTTTTTTCTAGTTTCATTGAAAAACGTGGGCGAAATACTTTATTTTTGGTTGCTTCGGTGTGAAATTCCTTGACATTTAATTCCCCGTGGCGCATTACATTGTTTAATTATTTTGATCTCATATTTTCTTATTATGTGTTAAATAAGTATCCGTTTTCAAAATGAAAACAATGTAACATAGCGTGGTGGGATAAATATAATCAAAAACTTCCACATTTATATAAGATGTCCAAATTATTGTAAAAATTCATTCATCCACTAAAACTAAGAAATTTAAAACAATCTAGACTAGACACAACAAAATTTCAAAATCACCAGCGTGTGTTTGTCTGTCCGTCTGTACGCATGAAAAAGCTGTTATCTGATACAAGGAAGTGGTAACATTAGTGACAGGGTAATTGACATTGATGAGTTCAGTTTTAACCAGATCTGACCCTCAAGCTGACCTGGCTAAGCCCAGATTCTTGCACCACGGCACATGTCAAAGGTCAAGTCCAGATTTTGCACCTTAGCATATTCATTTTTAGCGGGACTAATGATAATCAATGTGTTACAGTATTACACTTAATAAAATCCTTACAGTTTTTAAAAAGAGCTTATATCATGAGATGTTCAAAGTTTTTAGGAAAATCTTATTTAAAAAGGCAGAGATCTGTGAAAAACTATTAAAAAGACTTGGTGCGGTTTTGTAAGAAATGAGGTACGCTGTTTAGGTGAACTATGTTTTTTTAGGGAATCATCTAGTGTTGCCACTGCTACCAGAGTAAGAGTAGGAATCTTTTTGGGAAAAGAGGAATAAATATAAGTAGCAGTGTCGCAGTGTGGCCTTTTCAGAATCTAGCGGAACTGAATTACTAATTGCCATATAAATATCCATATCTGCATTTATATATTGTAATTAATATTTTTCGAGTATATGAAGAATGATTGATATCAAACTTTGATATTAACATCTAAACTGACCTTGAGGATATCTTATAGAGCTTCTTAAATGTAATCTTTTGGTGTTGTTATAAATATATATATGATTTTCTCATAACGAAAGGATAATTATTATTGATTAGTTAAACACATATTATAACATGTGAAACCTCTGTTTAAGCCTTAACTGCCATAAAAAGAACACTATTGATCCTGTCAAATATACAATCCTTAATTATATGACGATATCAGTTCTAGCGGAACAGATATAGTTTCTATTTATTAATAACTATATCTTTTCAAAATAATACTCTGATTTCTAAACTTAAAGTACATAAGTATAAACTTAATTCGGGTTACAATAAAGACATTAAGAAGAGTAATCCAAAAGTTTTTATTTGAATAAGGTAATTAACGCAGTGGCAATAAAACCTAAAGGACATTTAAAGTAAGAATTACACATAAAAATCACTATTTGTAGGTATAAGTTTATATTTAGGAAATATATCTAGAAAAATATTATAAAAATGGTAATATTGTTATAAGCTACTCATAAATTGTTCGGAAATTTCAATGACAGGTATACCCTAATGCGATCTTCAATTTATATATACATACTATTCGTTTTTATAAGTATTTTGTAATGGTTTAAGGTCTTAATTTAAGATTAACTAAAGGTATGTACAATTGCTTAATAATATAACATCTATTTCAGTTTCACATTAAATAGTGTGAAGCTTTTATTCAGATAATTCGTCATCCGAACTTTCGTCTTCAGTTTCTGAAGAAGGTGCTGCATCTGGAGATTTCAGGAGATTTATGGTATCTCCATGGAGGTCGTGTCCTTTTCGGGTAGTGGAGTTTGCGTAGCTAGAGATCAAGGGATCCGATGTAATAAGGAACCTACTTAATATATCTCTATTTGTACGCTCCCTTGATGATTTTCGACTAAAGTCTTTCCTGTATTTCCTGTAGTCTTAGTTTCGGGATTCTTGGGCTTCTTCTGAAAGCTCTCCTATAGGCATTATACAGCTTGAAATAATTGCTTCTTCGTGAACGAGGATCTTGTGGATACTTGCAGGCATGTAATACCAAGAATATTTTGATAAAAAATAACTTTTTTGCTTCCATTGTCCATTTTCCAAACCTTTTAGCGTCGATTTCAAAACCACTAGAAATAGTTTGTAATATAATTTTGAATTTGTGAATGAAATTAATGTCTATCTCAGTAATACGTTCTGTAGGTTCAGGGTCGGAGAAAAATCTTCTGGCTGTATTGCCATCGTTTGTTGTGCTCGCAGATTGTTTTGGAAGATCTATTAATAGACCCAGTTTTGCTTGAAATTGATTCTGAATTTTATTTTTTCTTTGTTTGACACTTTGCTTTTCAGAAGGACTTCTAGCTTGCCACTTTCTTATTTCCAACTTATACGATAGATGGAGAAAAAATTAGAATGTCCTTATCCACGAATGTAGGGGAGATAATCCAAACTCATACATTTCCTCTGATGGACTTTTCTCCTCTACGATTTTAGAGTTGTTCATAACTTTTGTGGAGATACTCCGCTTATGTAACATACCTGTGAAGAGTAGTACTGTGATAAAGCACTATACACTTTACCGTCAATCATCGTCAGGAGCATTTTAAATATACAGAAAATTCCTTGTCGTCAGCTTTAATAGTGGCAGGTTTTAAATCTTAGATCTGGCAGTTAATTTTGTCCGTCTCTTCCTTAATAATCTCTTTGGTCTCCTTTTTATATATAAATTTGATAACGCGTCAGTACCTAGTTGAATGGCCCTTGGATTTTTCCAAAAAATTGTTCCAGTTTCCTCTACAATTAACCGTAATGGCACAAATGAAACCGTGAACAGCGCCTCATCACTCACTCCTGTTTCTAATTTATGTTTGTACCTGCTCTGATTAGAGCTACCATCTAAACCCCACTTGCACAATAAAACAATCTTCTTATTTTCAAAACTAACACTATTTAATACGTCTTTTTGAACCAGAGCTAATCGTGTTACCGTCAAGTCAAGCAAGTCCTGCAAATTAATTTCTGCAAATTACCTCCTAGAGGTAATTAAATTTGCGGCATCTCGCTTACCCTCCGCTAGGGCAGACATTTCTGCACCAAGAAATCTTTCTTGAGAAGATCTTTCGGGCAGTAATTCTTTAACTTTCCGTTTCAGGACTTTTGTTGTACATTCTTCAAACGATTTTTGAGGTCGGCCAACAGCTTTAGAAGTAGTAGGTTTCGGCGGTCAATAGGAAGGACTTCCTGTGCAATATTCGGTGGTAACATGAACGAACTCTTGAGCCACGCAACATGTTTTGATAAAAATCGACTATTATTGCGACTCGATTGTACCCACTCCCTGTTTAAATTTCCGCAAAAAGAAGTCACGTATTTTTTTAATATATTAGTTTTACCTTCATCTAGATTGAACAACCCATAAACTTCAACCACATGACTTAAAATATACCGTGGAGCATCAATCGATTTACTTTGTTTCCAAACATCAAATAGATTTTTGTAGGTGAGGACGCCTTGTCCTAAAAAAATAAATGCTTTTACCGTCGCAGCTAGACGCAGCTAATTCTTTGTAAATTTGTAGTATAAACAATAAGAATTAAGAATTTGATAGTTAGAGAGTAAAATCTCATAAAATTCATAAGATATTCCTTGAGAAAATTTGAATTTATATAAAAGTGAAGGTGGTTAATAAACAAATAGTTATTATTTAAAAAAATGGTTTATATTCACCTAAATTGGCATATATTTTAAATAACAGCCACAAAAGAAAAACACAAATCTAACACGTTGTAGCGGCACGAATATATCAAGTTGACTGAAACATTTTAAGGGATTTATAAGCTTGCAATATGTATCCATTTGTAGTATCGTTACTTGGGGTGTATTGTGTTTTTACCTAAATCTTCAACACCACCATTTACACTTGTATCCGTTTTACCTGAATTTGACAGTTTCTAAAGAATTTGCAAAAGTTGCTACTGAAGAATTTAGTACCGCTAGATTCTGAAAAGGCCACACAGTGCGTCGTAAATAGCTCTTGCTTATTTACGTATCCCACAACGAAAATAATAGGAATAGTTGAGTTTTCTAGTAAATCAGTTTTAATTTTTAAAAATTTTAAGAGTTAAAAAATAGAGGAGGATTTTGGCGTAAAATAAGCTAAATCAGTGTCAATTTTAGTATGTAGTTTTTGTAAAAAGACGATTATCAAAAATAAATCAAACTTGTAGTTATGTTAGGTTTGTGTAAGTACAAAGTTTTCGTTTTGGCGCCCGCCGGTGGCAGCGTAGGGTCGTATCCGTTCATCACCGAAACAGACAACATCGAGAAAGACAACTACCGAGAAAACATAACCGGGAACCCAAAACCGAGAAACCACAACCGAGAAACTACAACCAAGAAACCAGTTCTTCTTAATGCATGGATGTATTCTCGGTATTTGTTATTCTCGGTAGTTTCCATTCTCGGCTTTGGCTTTCTCGGTTGTGGTTTCTTGGTTATGATTTCTCGGTTTTGGTTTTTCGGTTGTGGTTTCTCGGTTATAGTTTCTTGGTTGTGGTTTCTCGGTTATGGTTTCTCGGTTGTGGTTTCTCGGTTATCGTTTCTCGGTCATGGTTTCTCGGTTGTGGTTTCTCGGTCATGGTTTCTCGGTTTTGGTTTCTCGGTTATGTTTTCTCGGTTGTGGTTTTTCGGTTTTGGTTTTTCGGTAGTTGTCTTTCTCGGTGTTTGCTATCCCGGTGATGACCTTAATCCGTGCAGGGTTACTTGGTGATATATACGGGTTGAGAAACGAAAAATCATTTCGATATTTTAAAGTGAGAATTTAACAGTGGTGTTTTTGTAACATTTCTATTTTCTGTAATAAGTTTTGCAACACTTACACAAGTTTTAAGTTTTGTGAAAATAAACTCTTGCACTTTTTATTAACTGAAAATAGTATACAGTGTGGGATTAAAGTATGGAATATTAAAGAAAAAAGCGAACTCAACCGGTTTTTTTAAAAACACTGAAACACGTCGATTTTGTTTTTTAAAAATACACATTAATATGTGCGATTCACCTTCCGACTTTTATTTGTTTCTAAGTTATAGCGTCATCACAAGAAAATGTTTTTATGTTTTCTCGGTTGTGGTTTTTCGGTTTTGGTTTTTCGGTAGTTGTCTTTCTCGGTGTTTGCTATCCCGGTGATGACCTGAATCCGTGCAGGGTGTCTTGGTGATATATACGGGTTGAGAAACGAAAAATCACTTCGATATTTTAAAGTGAGAATTTAACAGTGGTGTTTTTGTAACATTTCTATTTTCTGTAATAAGTTTTGCAACACTTACACAAGTTTTAGTTTTGTGAAAATACACTCTTGCACTTTTTATTAACTGAAAATAGTATACAGTGTGGGATTAAAGTATGGAATATTAAAGAAAAAAGCGAACTCAACCGGTTTTTTTAAAAACGCTGAAACACGTCGATTTTGTTTTTAAAAATACACATTAATATGTGCGAGACACCTTCCGACTTTCATTTGTTTCTAAGTTATAGCGTCATCACAAGAAAATGTTTTTATGTTTTCTCGGTTGTGGTTTTTCGGTAGTTGTCTTTCTCGGTGTTTGCTATCCCGGTGATGACCTGAATCCGTGCAGGGTGTCTTGGTGATATATACGGGTTGAGAAACGAAAATTCACTTCGATATTTTAAAGTGAGAATTTAACAGTGGTGTTTTTGTAACATTTCTATTTTCTGTAATAAGTTTTGCAACACTTACACAAGTTTTAAGTTTTGTGAAAATACACTCTTGCACTTTTTATTAACTGAAAATAGTATACAGTGTGGGATTAAAGTATGGAATATTAAAGAAAAAAGCGAACTCAACCGGTTTTTTAAAAACGCTGAAACACGTCGATTGTGTTTTTTAAAAATACACATTAATATGTGCGATTCACCTTCCGACTTTCATTTGTTTCTAAGTTATAGCGTCATCACAAGAAAATTTAAACGACAATATAGATTTTTAATAGTGGAATCCGTTAGTGATTTCTCTTCCCTTTATGATCATGCAAAATCATAAGATTACATAACAAAAATTCTGACAAAAATCGATCTGAACATTTAATGTTATTGATATTATGGTATCAATATATCAGCTCGATTTTTTTCAGAATCTTTGTTATGCAACCTTATGATTTATTTACATGATCATAAAGGGAAGAAAAATCACTATCGGATTCCACTATTAAAAATCTATATTGTCATTTAATTTTTTTGTGATGACGTCATAACTTAGAAACAAATGAAAGTCGCAATGTGAATCGCACATATTAATGTGTATTTTTAAAAAAACAAAATCGACGTGTTTCAGCGTTTTTAAAAAACCGGTTGAGTTCGCTTTTTTTTGATATTCCATACTTTAATCCCACACTGTATACAAATATATATAATAGATTTTAACTCATTTTTGTTCTTTTAAGGCTTTGCTTACCATTTTCTTGAGAATTTCCAGATTTTATTAAGTACTTTCACATACGCAACTGATAAATTCGAAGTTTAAAATGTAGAAGGAAATTTCGTTTCTCAACCTGTATATGGAATAAGCCAAAACTTTCTAATAACTACTGAACATTTTTGTTTGCCTTCTTTTACAGTATACCAAATACCACTAGCATAAGAAAAGCAAACTAGTAAAAGTTAAAAAGGGGTAGAAATTGATATTTTGCGTAGTAGAGTAGTAACATTGTTCAACAAGCAGCAGATCTACTCCAAATGGACTGACATCAGTGAAATTGTCTTCGCTTGTAAAGAGGTACATTTAGGCCAAGCGGGATGCAATTTAGTGATTAAGATTTTTCCCACAGTAAATATCATAGATCTCCCGGACAAAATATCTGATGCTTTTGTTTGACCGACATTATTTAATTTATTATCCAGAAAATTTAAAAAATGGTGAAGATTCTTTTGTCCACAATTCTCTTGAGATCGTTAGGAATTACTCTCTAGATCTTAAAAAGTTCTGTTCAGAAGATTTCTTAATTTAGTCAAGGAGGAGGAGAGGTCAAGGGTTAAGAAGTAAATTCTGTGAAAAAGCATTCAATAGCAACGTGTTATAGCTCAAAGTGTTGGCATCGGCGAGTACACTATCCTTCTATTCGATCGTATCAATGGGGTGGGCGATATCAAAAAAGTTATCTATAATATCGATATCCAAAGGTTATCGATATTATCGATAAATATTGAAAATTATCGACATACCGAGAACTATCGATAAATATCAATAGATATCGATAAATATCGATAGTTCAAACCACTGATATCGTTGTTCGATATGTCGATGATTATCGATAACAATAATAATTTATTTCCAGATATCCATTTTACAATATATAACATAAAATACTCTAGAAGAATCGATATATCTATAAAAAATCAACTTTACTCGCAAATGTATTTACGTCTCTTTAGTTACTATTTCGAAATAATACACGTAATATGTTTAGTATCTGTTATAATTCGTATTTTATACTTAATTATACCTGTATGAATGTTGTTTAAACTTTTCCACTTTTATGTTATTACAAGTACTTACAAAAGTAATGCTGATTATTATTTATTGGTAATTTAGTAGTCCGGATACTTATCGATAAATTCCGATTGTTATTGATTTATCAATATATCGATAAATCATTTATCGATATATCGATTGATCGATATTTTCAACCACTAATATCGTTATTCAATATATCGATAACTATCGACATATCGATCAATTTTCCCAGCCCTAATCACGAGACTTCTATTCTCTACAAATTTTAGGTTAAAAACTGTTAAAAATGCGATACCTTTGGTCTTTGTCGATTCTCTCAAAATTTTGACTAGTATGCGGGTCTCCGGTGAGGGCGACTACGACCCTCTGTAATGAACCATCCCTTAGTCTGGGGATGGCCGTCGCAGTTCAAGGCTAGACTTTAATACGGAAAATTGTCGACCAGCTATTCTGTTTACGCTCTCGGTAAACTCGGATCCTTTAGGGTTCGTTGGACTGCAGAGTGCACCTTAAGTGGGTTGGGGACCCCAGCGCGGAATACTGGTACGACTGTGACGAGAAAGGCTATCTTGGGATACCACTTTAAAAATGTTGATGGGAACATACAGTCTCTCACAGTTAAGACAACTGTACCTCCACGCGATTCATGCCGGGGTCCATGCTACTTCATGCTACTTTACGTAGCCGTAAGTCGAACGAGGCAGTGTCGAAGGCCCACCAAATCACCAACTAGTAGCCCCGCTCACACCTGGGATGGACTCGACCGGGCAGTTAATAAGGTCCGCATGCTGGGCTAGAGGTGAAGGGACTGTTTGGAGGCGGTAGATACCGACGAGCGAGAACGTTAGTAGCGTTCGGGGAGTTAGTGGAGAGTGGATAGCCAACCTCGCTCCTACCAGTGTGAACTGGCGGCATTCACATAAGAGAGTGATGCCCTAAATGCGCTAATATAACCTCAATTCCTCGCCCAAACGTTAGCCATTTAGATTGTCTTGAAATCTGACCACAATTTTATTAATTTAGGATAAATCTTAAGTAATCAAAAAGTTATTGATAGCAATTCTATATTTATCCGTGCCTGATACACAATACCACTACTAATATCATATACAATATGATAGTATTGAGCAGTTTTTATGGAATTATAGTTAAAACTTTGGTTTGAAGGAACCAAAAACATTTGGACTACTCACTAAAATGTTCAGAAACTATTCTAAAGTTCCGATATTATTTTTGTATCAATGGTATTATTGACTTCAAAATAGTTCGATGACATTATTTGTAATTCAGAGTGTTATTCGGATATTTATTTATCTTACTGATGGTAGCAATAATTTTTTTATTTGCAATTCTATAATTATAATTTTTTTTGTATAATTCTTTGTGCTTTTTTTAGTAGTAATTCTATATAAGTATCTAATTCGGTATCTACAGTTCTTAACTCAATGATAGAAGAGTATGCAATTGCTATGCATGAACATATAAAACAGAGAAAATGGGTCTTTATGGACTGCAAAAAAGAAATTAATAGTAAGTATTACTTAAAAAGAACTTACTTGCTTAGAAAACTACAAACATGTACTGGACTGAAGTTAACACATAACAACCGTAACAAAGTCTGATTTTCAAAAACCAAAACAATTCATGAGCCACTGTTAGGGCGCCAAAGTATAACAGTCTATTTTACAACTTTTAATAATAATAAATCTTGACAATGCTTCGGCCTGTATGAGTTTTAAATAAATCAAATAGTCTCCAACTTAATTTATTATTATTAATTACATTCCAACTCATATAGAGAAATAGTCATTTCTGTAGTGAATCACCTTTGATAGCTCAGCGGTTAGAGCATCTGCCCGGCAAGCAAAACTCCTGTGTTCGATTCCCAGTCGGGGGTGATAATCTTTCTACAAATTTATAACATGTTAACATTAAACTTATTAACATCAAGCTTATCATCCGAAGTTATTCTTGGTCAGCCTCCTAACCAACATTTCTTCCAAAGTTTATAGGAATCTTACCGTCATTACCAAATTAGCGTATCAGGAGTTTTAACGCCACTATCAAAATTCCTTTAAAAAGTATAATCTCAATTAACGAGAAAGAAAAAATATTTTTACATTAAAATTAGATAACTGAAAGATAAATGGACTTGTAAAATATGTACTCATAAACTTAACTATTTGAATGAATATTACCGTTTAGATTAACGCAAAACTTCATACATTTTATGAATCGCCATGAAATCATTAAGAAAATAAAACCCTAGCTATCAACCATTTATCAAAGCAAAAATATGTCATGTTATATCTAGCGCGTTAGTTCAAATGAGACGAGATCTGGATTTTAAGTGGATTGAAATAGCAGTATATACTAAGGACAACAGAGGTCGATGCAAGACAAGTTCCTTTCTATATTAAAATAAACGACTCTATTAATTAATCCCTGGACGTAATTAGGAACACTCGAAATTATTGAAAATATTGTTTGTGGCAAAATGGATGCGAGCAACAGTAGTCGTTACAGAACAGCTATAAATAACGAGATTGAAAGTAGTTACATAATGAAGTGCACAAGATGTAGATAGTGCTTAGCATATCAGATTAGACCTGAGGATTGCAAGAGAACGATCGAGAAATCGAGAAGCAGTTTTACAAGTCCGGCTTGTGTATTATAATTAAAAGCAAAAAAACTTGACATTGAGTTGTCTTTCTTGGGCATATCCAACTATAATTTTCAGTTCTAGTTGTATATCTAGACATGTTGATCTCATTTATACTTTCATAAATAATAGTATCATTTATTTATAGTCAATTTTCTACTCGTATTGATTCTAAACAAATTTTGATACGTGTTTTATTATTAGTTGATTAAAATTTTACTTTATAGTCAATTAGAATGGAGCACTGTTAATAAATCAGCAATGAAAAAGAAAAACTATTACAACATTACTGGCTTAACAAATGCAACTTACAAGGCAATAAATCATTTCGTACGTAAGTAGATCAATGTAATTTGCACACTTAATCCTGAACATTCTCTATTTTAGAATTATCGATTCAAATACATCCGACATTCCGTTGTTGTAGGTAAAAGACGTAACTATAAACATGATCCTATCTATAATAATAAATTAACTACAGCTTCTCAATTTAACACCTTGTCCAAGCTTACCTAAGATTACCTAACAATTCTAACATGTAGATTTAAGTACGATAATGTTTTAAAATTCTAAAACGGTCTGATATAAGGAGGCGGTAGTCGCCAATGCAACACAGTGGTAAACGAAAGGTAAAGACATTTTTTATTTAAAAGATTATAATATCTGCTTTCTCCTTTCTCGTAAAATTCGCGCTATTAGTTAAATCGATGACCTTTTTAAATTTGAAGGAACATTTAGAAATTTTGAGGAGGAGATGTTACGCGATAAGCTCGCTTCCGTTACTATATTATTATACTACTATAAACTATAATTAAGATTCCTCTTGAAATTGTCTTTCACTTTTTCCATTTTTGGGACATCATCAAAATTTTATAGCTTTTTTTAACATTAAGAAGAAAAAGTATAACATATAAGTTAATTTATGAAATAAAATGAAATTGAAATATATTTTAATTAATTAAAATAAATTATATAACTCCATGGACGGTCTCTTGATTTCTACTATAACGTGAAGATGCTGTAAATCTTACAGTTGTTACAATCGAGTGAAGTAACAATAATAATTACAAACAGTAAAATGAATCAGTAGTATTCCATCATAAGCCATGATTAATGCTTTTAATGAAGACGTTCACCATTTCTCCGTTTTCAACATACCATCTACCAGTAAAATATATTGTAACAAGAGAGAAAAAGAAAGAACCTCTTTTCGAGCAACAAATGGTGTGTTCTATCGCATTCGAGAGAATGACGCATCGCGCGGGCATGTGAACCAGACGCGGTTTATTCTGGTGTATTCTAGAAATACATGGTATGTTCGGGCGATTTCTGGAACGTTTATAGGATGGTATAAAGTCGACGTCGCGGAGAAAAGAGTCAGTCAACAGCAAGTCATTAACTGTGTATTACAAAATAAATAGTGAATATAAATGTTGTATTAGAAATTCATAGTCTGTAAATAATAGTTTTTAATGGTTTATAATTATAGCGTTAATTTATAGTGTATTCATTAGTGTATAGAAATAAATATTTGTTTGTGAATAGACGATTTAAACAGCACTTGTATTATTATTTGAAAAAGAATGTTACAGTGGTGTTACAGGTGTGAGGTTTTAAAATAAATAAAATCGCGTAATAATTAAATAAAGTGCTGTGAGAATAAATCTTTAGTGTTAAAACATAATTTCAACAAACAATTAAAATGGTGATGAAACTATTAAAGGATCTCTTAGTAATAGATTTGAAACGGGAATTGGACGAGAGGGACTTGGATAGTAATGGAAAGAAAGAAGTTTTGATAAATCGGCTAAGAAAATGGCTTTTAGAACAGAAGGAAGATCCTGAAAATTACCGCTTCGAAATACCTGGACCCGCAATTGATACTAGTTTGTTGTTAAGTAAAATGGAAGAAAATTCTAGAAAGTCCGAAGAGAATTCTAGAATTTTAAAAGAGGAATTACTGGAAAAGTCCGAAGAGAATTCTAGAAAGTCCGAAGAGAATTCTAGAATTTTAAAAGAAGAATTACTGCAAAAGTCCGAAGAGAATTCTAGAATGCTTAAACAAGAATTACTTGAAAATACTAAAGCGCTGGAAGAAAAAGTACTGGAAAAACACGAAGAGAATTCTAGACGGTTTGCAGAATTACTAGAAAAGGCCGAAGAAAATGTTAGAATGCTAAAGGAAGAAATACTGGAGAATTCCAGGAAATCCGAAGAAAGTTCTAGAAGGCTTAAAGGAGAATTGCTGGAAAATGTCAAAGCGTTGGAAGAAAAAGTTTTCGAAGAATTTTTTGAGAATGCCAGTGCGTTAGGACTGTTGGAAGGGAGATTGGCAGAACAAGATAGGGTAATAAAGATGGTAGAAGAGAAAATAGCCCAAATCCAATTACCACCAACAACTAAGAAAGACGATATAACCGAAATGCTGGAAGATAGAATGAGGCAACTACTGTTTCCTTCGACTTCTGAGTGGCCGTGTAATGAAGTAAAGAAACAAGTTAAAGAAGAAAAGGATTCTGCCGTAGGGATAAAAGTAAAACCACCCACGTTCGATGGAAAGATACCTTGGTCCACTTACTACAAACAGTTTGAGGCGGCTTCTGGGGCCAACGGATGGACAGGCAAGGAAAAGGCCGTTTCTTTAACTGTGGCTTTGCGTGGAGACGCGTTGAACGTCCTGCAAACAATCCCAGCAGGACAGGAAAATGATTACCAATTGTTAGTGTCTAGATTGGAAATGAGATATGGAGACGCGCATCTTCAACAAGTGTATCACGCGCAAGTGAAGAATCGTATCCAGAAGAATGGAGAAAGCCTGCAGGAGTTTGAAGCCGATGTTGCGCGGCTTGTCCGATTGGCGTACCCTACGGCACCCGATTCATTTCTGGGACAACTGGCTGTGCAGACCTTCATTGATGGGTTAAGAGACGGAGAAACACAACAATCATTGAGGCTGGCACGACCAAGAACAACTGATGATGCGCTTGCTCACGCCTTAGAATTTGAAGCTGCAAAACAAGCGTCCCGAGGCCACGGGCGAGTTCGAACCGTTGCGGAAGAAGAGGAAGGTTCCAGTTCCAAAGATCGCCTAGAAGAATTATTAATGAGAGTTCTTCAGAAGGAAGATAGTCGTAAGAGGAATCCTCAAGAAGTTCGAGGACCCCGTTGCTGGAACTGCGGTGAACAAGGGCACATACGACGCCGCTGCCCTAAACCCAGAAAAGTACAACCGTCGGAAAAGTTAAAAGGGGTTGGCAAGAGGGGGCGAACGTTGGCTGCGAGTGAAGATGCCCCGGAGATCACGATCCATGCCGTAACATCAAAGAATAGTAACGGCAGTTTGTTTGTAGATGGAAAGATTGCTAACCGAACTGTTCCACTACTTATTGATACGGGGGCGACAAAATCCATCGTACGCCCTGATGTTCTACAATCAAGTATGAAGCTGTTATCAACAACTACTCAACTCCGTACAGCAACAGGTGAAGTGATACCAACACGCGGAGTGGTGAAGATGAAGATTGGCATTGGAAGTGAAGAACGTGATCATGAGGTGCTGGTAGCCGATATCACTGATGACTTCATCTTTGGAATGGACCTCCTGAGAAAATTTGGTTTTACGTTGGATTTGAAAGAGGGTGTTTTGAAGGTCGGTAACGAAGAACTTCCGTTGCACCCACGAGAAGATCCGGTTGTAAGGGTTTTGCTGACTGAAGATGTGATATTGCCGGGTCAAAGCGAGATGGTTGTCGAGGCAGGTTTGGATGGAGATCTTCGGGTAGGATGTGTGCGAATGATGGAGCCTGTTTGTGATAAGAACATCCATAGTGGCATACTGGTGGGAAAAGCGCTGATCAAGGTTGGAAAGAGAGTACCGGTGAGAATTATGAACGTTAATGTGGATCCGGTGACATTGAAGAAGAGTACCCTTGTGGGACAGTGTGTGCCAGTATTCCGAGTAGCCAGGTGTATGGCTGATGTTCCAAAACCAGTGCCCAAAGACCATGGTGGAAAATTAGTGGGTATGGTTACTAGTTCGTGCGAAGACCTTAACAGAACGGAAGTGAAAGAGGTACAGGGTTTGGTTCACCGATACCAAGATATCTTCGCTCTTGACGATAGCCAGAAGGGACGGACAAATATAGTAAAACATAAAATCAATACAGGCAACTCTATGCCTGTCCGTCAGCAGCCGAGGCGTCTACCTCTAGCAAGGCGAGCAGAAGCCGAAAAGATTATTACTGATATGGAAGAACAAGGGGTCATCGAACCATCCAGTAGTCCATGGGCATCACCGGTGGTCCTGGTCAGTAAGAAGGACGGGTCAACGAGATTTTGTGTGGACTATCGGCAGCTTAATGACGTGACCAAGAAAGACAGCTATCCCTTACCACGCATCGACGACACGTTAGATACCCTGTCTGGTTCGCGATGGTTTTCGACTTTGGACTTGAAGAGTGGTTATTGGCAAGTTGAAATGGAACCTGAAGACCGGGAGAAGACCGCGTTCACTATTGGTTCTGGACTATGGCAGTTTACAGTTATGCCTTTTGGTCTATGTAACGCTCCGGCCACCTTTGAGCGTCTAATGGAGACCATCCTGAGAGGGTTGTCGTGGAAGACCTGCCTGGTATACCTAGATGATGTGATTGTAGTCGGAAAATCATTCAACGAACATTTGAAAAATCTAGAGGAAGTGTTCCGAAGACTACGTGGAGCCAATCTGAAACTGAGTCCGAAAAAGTGCCACATATTCAGAAAGGAAGTGAAATATCTCGGGCACGTCGTATCACAAAATGGAGTGGCAGCCGACCCCGATAAGATTCGTGCTGTTCAAGAGTGGCCAACACCGAAAGATAAACACCAAGTTCGTAGTTTTCTTGGGTTATGTACCTACTATAGGCGTTTCGTTCCTGGGTTTGCCAATATAGCGAAGCCTCTGACAAGGCTAACTGAAGATGGACGCGAGTATGTTTGGAGCGGAGAGTGTGAAACAGCTTTCCAACAGCTGAAGCGTGCCCTGACAACCGCACCAATATTGAGTTATCCACGGACAGAAGGGAAATTCATACTTGACACAGATGCAAGTAATCTGGCCATTGGGGGTGTACTTTCTCAGATACAGGATGGACAAGAAAAGGTCATCGGCTATTTTAGTAAGGTTTTGTCTAAAGCCGAAAGGAATTATTGTGTGACCAGAAAAGAACTATTGGCCGTCGTGAAGTCCGTTGAGCACTTTTACAAATACTTGTACGGACGGAAGTTTTTATTGAGGACGGACCATGCAGCGTTGAAATGGCTTCTACAATTCCGTAATCCTGAAGGCCAGGTCGCAAGGTGGATCGAACGATTACAAGGATACGACTTTGACACCGAACATCGAGCGGGCACTAGTCGTCGAAATGCCGATGCTCTTTCAAGAAGACCCTGTCCAACGGATTGCCGTCATTGCTCTCGTTTGGAGGAGAGGGTTTGCCAAGTATTAAGGACTACCATCGTCAACGACAATTGGTTGCCGGAAGAATTGCAACGACAGCAGGAGGCTGATCCCGAACTAAAAATGGTACTGGAATGGAAGCGCGTGGGAGAAAGGCCTGCCTGGGAGGCCGTCAGCCCTTTCAACAGAACGCTCAAAGCATATTGGGCCCAATGGGAGTCCTTGAAGGTGGAAGACGATCTCCTGAAGCGAGTACTGGAGAGTGAAGATGGCACCACCATTAGGTCTCAGTTCGTGGTTCCAAGAAGCCGAGTGGCTACAGTATTGCGACATCTCCATGACGGTGCCTCCGGAGGACACTTCGGTGTGAAAAAGACCTTGGAGAAAGTTAGGGAGCGTTTTTATTGGGTCAACTGTAAAGAAGACGTGAAGGAGTGGTGCCGGAAATGTGAACTATGTGCCACTGGCAACGGACCCTTGGGGAAACGAAGAGCACCCATGAGGCAGTACAATGTGGGTAGTCCTCTGGAGAGAATAGCTATAGACATTGCCGGACCATTTCCCGAAACTGACGATGGGAATAAATACATCTTAGTGGCAATGGACTATTTTACCAAATGGCCAGAAGCATATGCCCTACCAAACCAGGAAGCTGCGACTGTTGCTGACGTACTAGTCAAAGAGTTCTTCAGTCGTTTCGGAGTGCCCATGGAGCTGCATTCGGATCAAGGCCGTAATTTCGAGTCTGTACTCTTTGGAGAAGTCTGTCGATTGTTGGGCATTCGCAAGACTCGGACCACACCGTTACATCCGCAGTCCGATGGAATGGTAGAACGCATGAATCGGACAATGGGCAAATATTTGGCCAAGGTCGTCTCCGATCATCAACGAGACTGGGACCAATACCTGCATCTGTTCCTGATGGCTTATCGTGCATCGGTCCACGAAACAACCGGTCAGTCACCAGCGTCTGTAATGTTTGGACGCGAGTTACGGTTACCGTGTGATCTGGAATTTGGGTCTCCACCTATAGAGCAGGAGGTAGCTGGAAATGATTATGTCATCAACTTAAAGAAGAAGTTGGAGGATATTCACGACCGAACCCGAAATAATAGTCGAATCGCGAGTGACCGGATGAAGGCTACGTACGATGTGAGAGCCCAAGAAGGAGGGTTTCAGTCCCGGATCGGAAAGATGAGGCCGAGGTGGCTATCAAAATCGTAAGGCCTGAAGATGATCAGCCAACCTTTAGAGAATTTATGGCTGCGTTCTCTGGAACTAGAAAAGCGCGATTCGGAGTCACGACTGAGATGCAACAAGATCTCTTCCGGGTCCCTGGTGATTATTCCATTGCCCACTGTGTCTCCGCGGATCTCCGTATGTCCAGGGGGATCGCAGTAGTATTTAGAAATAAATTTGGACGGCTGAATGAACTTCGAGAACAAAATCCCTCTGTTGGTAAATCCTTACGCTTGCCTGATCATGACCGATCCATTTACTACTTGGTAACCAAGCAGTTTTATTACCAGAAACCAAGTTACGCCGACTTGTGGAGGGCACTATGGAATTTGAGGATCGAGTTGCTTACCAGGGAAATTAACAAATTGGCAGTTCCCAAACTCGGCTGTGGACGGGACCAGCTGGATTGGAGAATCGTTAGAAACATGCTGGAAGTTGTCTTTAGAGGTACGGACGTCAAGATCTTCGTCTGCAGTTTTGACCCACAGCCCGTATTAAGGCCAACGAAGAGTGTAGACTGTTATTTCTACCGTAATGGAACGTGTAGTCGAGGTGAACACTGTCGATATCGTCATGACCCGTTCTACAGGAACCAGAGCATAAAACCTGTTCTGGGACAGAACAGACTTGAAGAGGGGGGCAGTGTAACAAGAGAGAAAAAGAAAGAACCTCTTTTCGAGCAACAAATGGTGTGTTCTATCGCATTCGAGAGAATGACGCATCGCGCGGGCATGTGAACCAGACGCGGTTTATTCTGGTGTATTCTAGAAATACATGGTATGTTCGGGCGATTTCTGGAACGTTTATAGGATGGTATAAAGTCGACGTCGCGGAGAAAAGAGTCAGTCAACAGCAAGTCATTAACTGTGTATTACAAAATAAATAGTGAATATAAATGTTGTATTAGAAATTCATAGTCTGTAAATAATAGTTTTTAATGGTTTATAATTATAGCGTTAATTTATAGTGTATTCATTAGTGTATAGAAATAAATATTTGTTTGTGAATAGACGATTTAAACAGCACTTGTATTATTATTTGAAAAAGAATGTTACAATATGTTAGTTAAGATTTATTTACAACATTCACAATTTTGTTAGAACCGTTATAACAGAGGTGTAACTTGTGTTTGCAACAGAATAGAATACATCCCGGTGTAGATACTTATAATAGCTTTCAGTAAAACATTTTTCAACATATAATAGAGATAGACCCTGAATTAATGAAAGTTACTGCATAATTTATAAGATTAATCTAGTATCAATCATCTTTCTTCAGCATGTGCCATATTCACAAGCCACATCCCGTAGATGATGAGCAGGAGGAGATAAAGAGAGTAAAACACAACATCAAAGTTGCATCTTTTTTCTACATTTCATGCAGCATTTTATCAACTTGGATTAGCTGTACCTGATTTGAGCGGAATTAGATTCTATATGTAATTGTATGTGTAACAAGAGTGTTTTACGTGGAGCACTTGTCTTTAGACTTAATTTTCACGTTCCTTCCGATAGGAAGTAATTGAGGTACGCTCAGTCAGCGCGCATATGCTTAGCATATGCTCCCAGTAACTCATTGGTCGGAGCGAGTTGCCTATCCCTCTACTAGCTCTCCAGGTCAGTACCGGAGCGATACACGTACTCACCCGTCGGAACCCTCTCGTCCTATTTCACACGAGCGCCGGGTTCTTCGTCTAGCATTAGGACTATTCCCCAACCTAGTTTAGGTACACCCGAACCCTCCAGCCCTTTTCATGCCTTCACAAGTTCATTCACCCAGCCTTAGTTGGGGCCACTGCCCGATCAAATCCCAGCTCTCAGGCAGCAGTAACATGTCTAAAGGTAGCCGTACCTTTACGGGTATCACAAACACCACCGGTATATACCTTGGCATCAAGCACCTCCGCAGACCATGCGTCGAAAAGAAAAACGTTGATTGACACTAATATCATATACGTAAAGGAAGCTGCAAAGATCCAAAAAGGTGAACCACTCTGAACGATACGAGTTCGATAAAAAAAATCGACTATTTTGGTTCTCTTAGAATTGCCTTGCCAACACAAAATTACCATACGACCAGCACTAATAATAATAATAATAATATTGCCTGATGAATTTTACTGAAGAAATGTTGGGGTTGAAGATTACTTAATCACGATTATGCCATAGCTTCTTCGTGGCAAATATGAAATCATAATAAGGTGCTTCTAAAAGTTTTACGAATGGAAGTACATATCGCGTGACAACTTTAGCTGATTACTACAAATTAATTTGTAATTCACATTTAAAATTTAAAAACACACTGATGGGGTCAAGCCATAGGTGAATCAAATAAAACACTACAAATAATCTTTAATTGATCACAAAGATATAAGGATTATTTGATAAGCAGATATAACTAGCAACTTGATTATTTGTATCAATATTATAGATACATATTGTTGTGATTTCCAGCACTTATAGTTGAATATAAGTCATTTGGGTTGCCTATATATTTAGGGGTTTGGACTCAACTTGAACGAATCTTAATTAAATAAATTAATTTGTTACTTGATAAGTAAATGATTCTTGTAAAGAAGTAGATCTTAAACGGATTTTCTACTTAAAACTAAAAAATTATTTTGACAAGTTACGATTTGCATATCGTTAGGTCGTTGGACTTGATTTTTCATAATTGAAGCCATTATTAGATACCGCACTGATATTGCAAGATACCTATTTAAAAAACAACAATTTGATTCTTACGGATTTGACACATATTTATTAACAATTTCAACTCTAAACTGGACCCTTAAGAGGCTACAGACTCATGTCATGTGCTACTTCATTTCAAGTAATACGCTACATGCAAGGTCCCTAACTAAAATGACCAAATTTCCAAAGCTTCAATTTGGAACGTACTTTTTTCAAGGTACGTTTGTTAAAGGAAACAAATAAAAAACCAACCTACATATTTATATCACAATTGCACAATTTTTATTGCATCACTTGTCCAAGGCTTTTTGTTTTAAATCCGAGATCTTTTCCAAGACTATTAATGCGCGACAGCTGTGTTGAATCCGGGACAATTCTGAAAAATCCGTGACATGTGGTCACTTTAACCATAATCATATTACTTCATATTTGAAATCCATTTGCCAAATCCTAGATTCCAGGATTTTTTAAATGTGTCACCAAGACCGTTATTTCTACCGAAGATTAATTTCGAATTTCCAATGTGCAACAATTTGAAAATTTCCAACTTTCCATTATTAGTAATTTGAAACAAGCTTGGACATTTTAATGCAAATGCTATAGTTTTAAGGTGTATTACTTTTAAGAGTAACTTGCTTGCAGTAAATTTCGTTGACTTTAATGCTTCTCTTTGACGACTTATGTTATTCACGAAAGTAAAAGTCGAGTAAGATTTACAGTTGCATTCATTTAGTTTAATAAAGAATGACCCCATACATTATAACGGAGACACAAATATAACAATTGACTGTATGGAATTCTGAGCCAGAATACCTGAAATTTATTGTTTAAAACTAAAAAGCGACTTTCAATAGTACTACTTCACTTAACATTACCTAACACTAGCCTGTTACTTACATAACACGAATAACACCAAACAGGTAAACAGCGAAATATATACAGTGAGCCATGTTGAACAAGAAAAGTTGAAGAAATACCTACATAGTTATTAGTCGTATATAAACAAATATTCGAATGTTCAACAAACATTTGATAAAGGACCTCTGAATAAAACATAATTTTAGACAAACTTATAAAAGTGTGACATCGCACAAACGACTTACAAGTTTGCAGTTTGTGCAGGGTCTTCAATGTCAAGGACTAGTTAAATTAAAAATATAAACTGCAACCGAGACGTACAAAAAGCCATTGGTTATAAATGCAATGTTACATAAAAGTTACATAACCTACAATGACATAAATTTACATAACTTTTAGGATAATAATAATAAAAATAATTTAATATAATGCATAGTACTAGACTTCTTACATACATCTTATTTATTGAAATAATACGTCTGGCAACACAAAAAAGATTAAATTTTAAAGCAATATATTAATTTATAGGGAACTAAAATGTACTTTATTTCCACTTTCTACGTAAATGACACTTGATAGGCATTCATGGTAACTAAGTAAATGAGAAGATACAGCTACAGTCATGTAAGATTTTACTAGACTTAGAGACTTGTAAAGTTCTATAATGCCCATCAACAAAACGCTAATAGAAACTAATATGTTGCTAATCATTACACCATGCCAGTCTAGCTATAAATTGTCCTACCGCGTTTTATTATAAAATGTCTTTTTATACAAAATATACAATAAGTTAATAAACACTGGTGAAAATGAAAATAAAACTTTGCACGATGCACGCTTTGCAATGAGTCTTTACTGAGCTCACTGGATTACGGAGACTCGATCCTTCGTCGCTCGCCCCGCAAACTTTTCAGCTCGCCCATAAATATTAATTTACAAAGCTTGCCACGTAAATAACTACTAACTCCCTAGGGAGATTACACAAATGAAATACATGTATAGTAACCATTCTTGACAACGGTCTTAGCAATTAATAGTTATAGCCAGGGCCAGTCACGGTCTTGCTTAATGGGTAATTAAGTGCACAATTTCGTGTAGTCGCATGTATACGTATAAAATAACTGCGATTCCAGGTTTTTAAACTGTAATAAAGTATAAAAAGTAAACCAGCTGTTCAACAATTCTTTATCATAGAATAAATTACGCAAAAATATTAACGCATAAGGTTTAATATTTTCCATATATGGTATGCATTTCACATAATCGCATGTGTAAACGATACGGGCCAGACCGGCTGATAATGCAACTTATTCTTTGTTCTACATTGTTTTACATTAGTCGACGAGATGACGACGCCAATTTACCTGCTTTAAATTATTGCATCTTTGTAAAACAAAAGTAGCGACCTGTTTATTTAACTAACCTTTTTAATTCCGTAGATAGAAATTTTTATTCTCGAAAATTGATTTGAATTTTTAAATTTATACATCGTAAAGCATTCCTTGGCTGAGGAAGTGGAAAAATTATAATTTAAATTATAGAAACGGAAAATATTAAACCTTATGCGTTAGTTCTTTGCGTAATTTATTCTATGATAAAAAATTGTTGAGCAGTTGCTTTAGTTTTTATATTTTATTATAGTTTAAAAACCTGGAATCACCGTAATTTTATACGCTTACCTTCGACTACACGAAATTGTGCGCTTAACTGCCTTTAACTATGCTTCATTGCGAATAAAACTCCTATATTTAAATAAACGCAACCAAACAAAATTCACCTACCCCCGACGTAATTTTGTTAAATATCCAAATCTCGTAAAGAAAACATTTAAAAATTCTGAAAAAACGGACATATTGACAGATACGCAAATCGAATTTCGTGAAAATGCTCGACAGCAAATACTATGAGACTTGGTTGAGAATTGTTTAGGATATGATTTGTGAGCAAGAAATGCGATTGGTGGCGTAATAAGCAGGTAGAAGGAGAAGCTTTAGTTTCGAGTTATCGATTACAAATAATGCTTTTAAAAATTACAAATAAAAAATCACAAAACTAAAGGAGAGCTGGCAAATCTACAGCATAAACCTTTGTAGTGCTCAGACCTACACTCAACCAAAATATCAAGTCAATATCAAAGTACCTGTAGCAAGTCATTTAATCACAAAGCAGATTACATTATAATCAATTTATCTAGTTGTGTTGTTACATACAGTTACAGGCAAAAGACATAACATACACGATTTTAAAATAACAACTATTTGGTTAAATATAAAATGTTTAGATATATTTATTACAGTTTCTTTAAAGTTGATAATTTGATTTTGTGTAGTTAGGAACGCTGCGATTTTGTTTTAAGGAGAATGACCAAGAAATGTAAATAAGAAGTAGGTAGCCATTTTGGTCTTTGCTTGTACAGTATCTTCCCTCATGTGAGTTTACTTTTATTTGTTCCCTTTCGATATTAAATAAGTTGTGTTGATTCATTAATTAATCTGAAACGTAAATCTCACAATTAGTAACTATAGATAAATCAAAATCTAATTATAATTAAATCTACAAAGTGTTGTTTTGATATGTCATGGTAAATTGTTCGTTTTGAAGTGGAAATATTACTAGAAAATAATGATTGTTATTAATATTTGTAGTAAAATTATGCTGACAGTTTATTGTTAACTGGACATGTTATACGTGCCTGAAATGCATCTTTGGTTGATGTTATAACCCACCCTAGGTTATATACAATGTAACTAAGATATTAGCGTATATATATACTACAATCGTATTGAATTGTTCTTTTATTTGTGTTTATCTCTCTTCTTTCGTCTTGATGAAGTAAATCAATCGTTATCAGTTTATGGTCACATGTTATAAGAAGTAATGATCTACCATCATAGAGCTTGTCATTTGTAAGGTTGGTATTGTTATGTCAACTTCTTTTTTGTTAAATATTTAAAATTACGCAGGAAGTGTATCCATGGGCCGTGATCGTCTAATGGTTGACACCCGGTCATTACAACTTGGAATCGTAATTAATTGACTAAGTCAGACCAGTACAACTCTCAAACTAATCGTAACAAAAATAAGTCTTGTCTTTTAAATAGATACAAATATTTTAAATTTATGGTTTTAAAAATCTAAAAACTAAAAAAATATAAATAAATCAAAGCTTCAATATAAAGAAAACCATGCAAATCGGTCTTGTAAAACTGTAAAGACGAACAATGGTGGCATAAGGAGTTTGCCTATACATATGAAGACTTCGAACATTAAACTGTCAATCAGTGTTGCTAACCGTTCAGAATGAAACGACGCTACATTGTAACAAAACAGCTGTCGTTTTGTTACCAAAATTTATCTATTAATATCTATAATTATTTATTTATTAAAATTTAAAATGTTTTCATATTTTTATAATTTTATACAAAAACTCCTATATTAGTACTATCATTGATGTATGGAATTGTAGATTTTCTTAAAGTATTTATAAATTGACGTTGAAAGATTTGATTAACATATGTTAATTATGTGCTAACTAATTAGTACTTGTAGTGAAGTGCAGTTTTTTAAATAAATGTTTTTTTAATAGAACGTATTTTTTCCGAAAATATCCTTCAGAAGCAAAGATTTAAGCTGGACTCAATTCTGTGTATATTCTTTTGTGATATATTATTATAAATGGAAACTCCTATACGAGACATTTTTCAAAAGAAAACATTAACAAATAAAATAATAAATGGATATAATTTGTAGTATTCAAAGATTCAAGGCAAAACTTACACCAAGGATAAATTTCTCATATGACTAACAATAAAAATGATTTACACGCGTTGTATCATAAAATGAAAAATATCATGTTCATTTCATTTGTAGCATGCTAATTAATGAGAACTTGTTTAAAATTATAAACTTCTTTGGCATAAAAGAATACCACTACTAAACAACATCGCTTTCCTTCTTTATGCTGTCACCCTATATATAGAACTATCGACACTTAATTATGGATTCAACATTTTTTTAATCATCACCCATCACGTATTAATTTACAGTAGAATTACTAATTTTGTTGTCATTTAGAATATGTCAAACTTTACTTTCTACGTCTGACATTTTACCGTTTATTGGTAAGCGTTTTTATTACCAGGGTTGGCCTGAGCTTGACCTATGTTACGGTCACATCCTCGATACTTGCTTGGACCGAGGTGATACAAAAAAGGTTGCTCGTGAGAATACGTTGTATTAGCGGACACCTAATTAGCTCAGGAATTAAAAAAAAACTTCGAATAAAAAATCATTCTGCGATAATAAAATTAATTTATAATCTGGATTGCCCGTGATTAAGAATTAGATTAGGTTCTAAAACTCTTGTAGAATGGTTTTTAGATCCATGTTAACTTGAAATAAACATGAAAGACTATTAATTAATTGTCCTTACTAATTAATCAAAAGATTAATTATGTTACTGCCATAAAACTAATTAAGAGAATTAAATTTATACCGGGTGACACAAGCTTATATTTTCTTTGTTTATAAATGGATTTTGATGAAATTTGCTATGAATATATTAGAAGTCAATTCAGATTTTCTTCTTCTGGTTTTTACCGGAAATGTACCCAAATCTTCATTTTTAAATGGAAGATTTATGCTAATTTGAATTTTACGTATCAATTAATATAATCACTTTGCCAAATTTAAATTTACAGAGAAGCCTTTAAAATACAATTTGATTAGTTAGTAGGTAGTTAGTATTTGATTAGTAGGTTCCTCTCTTGAGTATTTATTTAATTTATTGATAATACATAGTTGAAACAAAGTACACTTTAATGTATATCGCTGAATAATTAATTTCTTAATTAATGATGTAGTATTGTATTGTTTACATTTAACAAAATCAAGTTATGTGTGAAAAACTGATGTTCGAAAAATGTTCCAGCTTTAATAAATTAGCCGTCATCAAACACTTTTTTGAACATATCTACATTAATTTGAAGCACCTTTTCCAATGAGACCCTCCAGTTCAGTCCTGTTTCATTAATTTTATTTCTGCCTCTTTTGTTTAATACCAAATCTTCTGACCCAGAAAACATTATACTACGTACCATGGTCTTATAAATCTTCGATCTTTATGTTTTGTTCAAACAAGCCCCTCGTTTTGATCTTCTAAAAGGGAAACTTTTAAAGAATATACCGAATGATTTAAAATACTACAGTAAATACATAGCATACAACAATGCTATTCTAGGAATTCGTCATATATCATCATGGAAGATGAAAGAAGTTTTAATGATACATAAACCTGGTAAAGACCAATCTAAAGCAACATGCTACCTATCCATCTTCTTCCCAGATTATCAAATTTATTTAAGAAGCTTTCCCTTAGAAGATTAAAACCTATCATAAAAGAAAAACAACTAGTCCCCGTCGCCACGCCAATTTGATTTTCGAGTTCAGCATGAAACAACTGTAGAAGTCCATTCTATATTTAGGAAAGTAAAAGACAACTTAGAAAACAAAATATATTGTTCGGTAGCTTTCTTATACAATTTGAGCCGTGAGCTCTCAAGAATTGATAGGATCTGGCATAAAGGACCGACTCACAAAATCAAAACTCAATTATCTCATGCTTTCTGTCAAATTTTGGAATCATATCTAACACACAGACATTTTCTGATGAAATGTGGAGAAAGCATATTTATTAAATTTGATATTCCACAAGAGAATAAAACCTCGGACCAATCATGTATTAGTTTTATACAGCTCATTTACCAACAACTGACAGAACCGAAACTGTTACTTTTGCAGATGACACCGCCATCATAAGTGCAAAGGCTAATAGATTTTATACTGCTATTTGAAAATTTAACTCGCCCTTTAGGTTTAACGCTTTCTGGATAATCTTCTACGTTATCTCTATAAAATTCGTCATTTTTTACCTATTTATTTTTGAACGAGGAATCTGGATATATTTGTCATTTCGAAATTTATGTGACTTATATGCCGTGAAGGCTTACTGCCATGTCCCCTATTTGGACAAGGAACTGAGGTACCCTCAATTATCGCGTCACTCTCTTAAGTGAGTGCTGCCATTCTCACTGGTGGAAGCGAGGTTGCTACTCACCCTCTCCTAGCTCTCTAGGCTAGTGCCGGAGCTATTAACGTGTTCACCCGTCGGGCCCGTCTGCCGAGGGAGTCCTTTCAAGCATAGCCAAACATTCAGAATTCCACTGGCTGGCCAAGTCCAACCTCAAGTGTGGGCTGAACATGGTTCCTAAACTTGTCCACCCGGCCTACCAATTAAAGTCTTCATCCATGATGGTACATCATAGCACCAATTGTTATGAAAAATGGCGATTTTATCGTGCTAAACATCGCATTGGCACGTGGCCTACGATTTTACTTCCTTATCCGAGAAGAAAGCATGTTTTTAATTTTCTCCGCTATGAGAAATTGCCATTTCGGCTCGACGCTAGAGGTATGAAGTAAACATGCAAACCACTAGTCCACCGCGACTAGTTAATCCGACTTTTATTTTACTGTTGGGAAAAGTAGAATATGATTAGTAAAGATTACAATAATTACCTTTTGTGGTAGCTTTTATTGTTGTATATTATTGTCCGTTCTCTAATTAATTACAAACATAGTAAATACTTTATATTTTTTAACACTTTGACGTCATAAATAACAAATTGAGATTGAGTAATAAGATTCATATTTTAATATATCATTCAGACGAACAAATTAATATTTACAGGGATTAGAAAAGAACTAAAAGTAAGTTAATGAAGAAATACTGCATTCCTAATTCCATAATAATACTTAATTTATAAAGAATTTCTGATACTATAAAGATTAACAATTTCTATGTAAATTGAAAGGTCAGCCACTGGACGATCTCTGATTTCATGTTTTTTTTCTTTTCTGCCAATTATTTTATTAAAGATCGGAGTTATGATGTAAACTGTTCTAAAAAAATAATTTATAATTTTTGTAATAAGATAAATGTATCTGATTCTTTATTCAGATATAAATTTCAACGGCTGTTATAGCTTTTGGACATAATGAGTTCATAAAAGTCGAAAAACTAGAATCGAACCATAATTTCAAATACTTTTAGAGGTAAATAAATAAACACAAAAACACGTCAATCTCATTACTTAAGAGCATAGAGCTATTAATATAGTGTCGACTTGCAGGACGTGCACACTGCACGACCAATTCTGTCTTTTGCAATACCAGTTAGTTTATGTAACATTTATTTCGCTGTTTTTTGTTTGGAATAGCAACACACGATTTTTGAGTCGCACGTAATTAGAAGCGATAGGTGCATATCTGAAACGCTTATTTGGGTCTTAATTTTTTATATTGTTAATAAAGACATTTTTATCGTACTAAGCAAAAAACGGTATTCGTGTCTAAATGAAAATATTCATACAAGGCTATATAAATGGACTACTACAGATCCAAAATAACTTAAAGGATGAACACCTAGCCGAAATCTGCCACCAATACTAACAGTTGGCATGCACAACTGCCAGATTCTGAATGGAAAAAGAAAGCAATAACCACATGTGACGCAACTGTGCTTACTTTTACTCAAGGATATATACAGGACGTCCATTTAGTGGTACTTTTTAGATATCTCTCAAACTATCAGATATCGAGAAAAACCTGCAATACAAGAGTTTCTTGGTTGCCAAAGCTGCATTCTTTAAGAATATTTACAACTATACAGGTTGTGTCAGAAAAGCGGGATAAATTAAGCTACTCTTCTCAAATAGGACACCCTATATATTCTACCCCGAATTAATTCTTCTATTGGTTGTTTATTCAACACGAGAATCTTTTCTGAATCCGTAGCGACGTTGCCAATTTATAATGTTTTTTTCTGAAATTTTTCAGTTATATAAGTTCACAGTTTATTCATTTATTTGGCTTTTAAAAGTATTCAGTGTGGCTAGTACTATTAGGGTCCTGCCAACACAGACACCAATCAATTTTAAAATATTACCTTCATCAGGTGCGACGTTGTCAAATTATGAATTTTTTATTTAACTAATTTAACTATTTAAATTATTTTATTATACTTATTTTAAAGAACTCTTGAAATGTCTTCCATTTTAACTAATTATGCATCTCAAGGCTAGTAATAAAATTTTGTCTTAACATTTATTGACGTTGATGGTGTAACTTAAAAAAACTTCTATAATTTTTTCTTTCATTTATTTCGGGTGATAGCAGATGAGCGATATAACCAAAAGTTTTACGTATCGCCATAAAATAAGTCCACACAAGTCAAATCGGGAAATCTGGTAGGCCCTGACTTACTATTAAACCAACTACCTGTAGTTGGTCCCCTCGATCTATCCATTTTTACCCTAAAGCTTGATAAAGATGCACCCGTACTGCCCTATGGAAATGTGCAATATAGTCGTCAACTGAAACCACATATCTTCCTTAATTTCCCTGGTTTTGTTTTGTGCCTATTGACAAAATATGATCCGATGTGAAATATGATATGATTTCCGAAAACATTATCTATAAGCGTTTGATAGATATGATCATAATTAGTTTTTCTCAAGGGATTTTGGTAGTGATAATTTTTTTTAATAATAATCAGATTCCTGATTATTTTCCTGACATTTATTGTCACTGACACTTACTATCAGATGATGACAATACGATGGCGGGCTCATTTTCTTTATTTAAAACGGTATCAGTTGCATGAAAACTATTTGGTAAAAAGATTGTCTATATAGGGGACCTAACACCACATATCTAGCTCAATCCTGTATTTCCACAATTTGAAGAAGAACCATGTTAAAATCTATATTGTTGATTATATCCATGCAGTAAAACTTTTTGGTGTAGTAGTAGATTAGCTACTTACTACTTGACCATCTTGTACATTCTTTCACGTACAGGTATAATGTACTACGGCTTCAAAGGTTCTAATATCATTGTATCCTTTGAATATCGAATGCGGTTTTAATATACATATCTCTGTTCAGATTTAAACACCTATTTTATTTTCTATAGTCTAAAAGTGTAGGTATAATAGGAAAGTAAGAAGATTACAGAGATAGAGGTACTTACTTAATCGATGCCTTTCTACCTGATTCTGTCTTCTCTCATTCGTAGTGTCCTAACCATCGTAGCTGATTTTCATGTATTGTTCCTTCAGTATTTTCCTGTATGTCTCGTTCCTTATCTTTTCCAGTTTTCTCTCCCCTTCTATTTTTTGAGGAATATAATTTCCATTTTAGTAATTATGCTACTATTTATTGGAACTATATAGTTCCATTACTTCTGAGTAACTTTTAAAGTATGTGAAATGGTACTGCCACTTAGTATAATTACTTTAAGGTCTTTGCAACTTCAAAGTGGTATTATGATTGTAGCAGTAACTTGCCTAAAGCTACTTTAAAGTTCTTAAAACTTTAAAGTAGGACTGAAAGTTCCTGCCACTTGTCTGAAACCATTGCTTAACCCTTTAAAGTAACGGAACCTTACAGTAGTATTGAAAGCAAGACTTACGTATTTGCTAGCCAGGAGAATCAGTTTTAAAGTGATTTTTCGTAAACTACTCCATCTCTATATTTACTTGTAAAATGTTGGAAACCACTAATCAATTTGAAATTTGTTATTATTGTCAATATATGTTTTACTGTATAACATTCAATAAAAATAACAAATTGGTGCTAAATTGCGCCTTAAGAATAATATAAAAATGGTTTCTATGAAGTTAAAACTGTAAGTATTTTTGTTATATTTTATTAGACATTTTTTATTACAAATATTCAAAGAAGGCGCGTTGCTATTTTTCGATCTATCATCATCACATTTAACAGAAAAGTTGCAATGGTTGATAATTTTGGTATGCTGGAATGACAAAATAATCGATAAACGTTTTATCGATCTTTGTATTATTAAGTACGTATTACAAATAAAATAGTAATCCACTTTGTGACACGATCGCAGCATTTCTATAGAAAATTATAGAATATTGTTTAAGTTGCAAGAGTAGAGAGAGAGAGAGAATAACCACGCGACACGATGTGTCAAAGAGGAAAGAAGTTCCGCAAAAATAGCAATTACTACGCCGCCACGTTCCCGCTACGTAGTCTAAACGTAACCGAAACGTAGCTGGATAAGTTCCAGAGAGGTTACTGCAACGTATCTGCTAACCAAAAATTGTTGCCCATTTTGGTTCCAGGTACGTAATAAAACTGTAGCAATTACGTGCTTGTGACTAGTGGCAAAAACTTAATAGTTCCACCGGAAGTTGCTGGTACGTAGCGATGACTGAAACTGCTGCTTGGGTAGTCTTAAGATATAGTTTGAATTTTCTCATAGCTTTTTCTAGTTCTTCTTTTATTACTGTTTCGTTATGTAGCCGTTTTCTTCTTTTTCTCTGATCCCTTATGTATCCTATAAACTCATGTGAAAACAACAATGTTTACCGGTTAAACAATCCATACAAACAAGGTCTTACGAGTCACAGGAACGCAGCATAAGACCATGAAATAATAAAAATGTGTGTGACGAATTTAAAAATTCCAAATTACAGCGCATTAACAGTAAGTGGGCAGTGAAAATTACATTTAGTGTATATTAATAGTACAAAATAAGCACAGCGATACAAGTACGATCGCGGAAGTAAGTAAAAATTGTAAGAGGACTTATACTTAGGACACATACTAGGACTTAAGAACAGATGAAGAACTAAAAATATCCCAGCGGAGTAAGTAAACTAACTTGCAGATCGCCAGAAAGTGGGAATATAGAATCTGAAAGCCCACAAAAAGAAAGAGAAATAGATGAGGTAATGGAGAGACTGATGGAAATAATAATAATATAATAATAACGACTACCCATAACCTGGAAACCAGGCCCCAGAAGCTATAAAGCTTGTGCAGGAGGAAGGGCGATTATTACTATCACGCAGGCCATGTTATAGCACAAATCCCACATTTGTATTACAGCTAAGGAAAAACTGCAAAAAACCGTAATCAGATGTGCCGGCACCGGGAGTCGATCTCGGGCAGCTTGGGTGGGAGACCAGCACGCTAGTCACTGCACTACCAACGAAAAGTGGATAACACCACGATACCATAACAATCATGGAGAATTAGAGAACATGGAAAATAAGTAAAAATCAACAGACATGAAAAAAGGACAATAAAAAAATAAAAAGCTGTAAACCCAAAAAGGAGCCAGTAAAACTAGATTCTCAGGAAAGAATGTGGGAAAAATACAGAAAATAACCAGAAAACAGAATATAGAACAGCTAATAATATAATAATAGTATTATCTCTTCTATATTTTGTTTTTCTGGTGTAGCAATAATACAAGAAAGAGAAATATTTCTTATTATATATATTATAATTCTGAAATATTTCATCCTACTCGAAGTGCTGTACAGGCCATTTTGCAGTATTAGTGTTGATCTACTGATATATAAATTCACATTACCTGTAAATAATAAACCTAATAAACAATGGTACAATTAATAATTAAGAGTTAAAGCTGACTTGTTTAAAAATCTACGAAAATATATTTTTTCGTAAGGCTAAAAATGTACTTTTATTTTTATTGTAAACTAGTTTCACTATAGTTACAACAATACTATCAATAAATATTACACATTAAACATCCTATTGCAGTTGGTTTAGAAAATATTTAAAATATTTCACGACCAAGAGCACCAGAAGGACGTGTTTTACAGACTGTGAACGCTGACTTGCAGTATTATAAATCTGAATTTATTTTTGTAGCCAATAAAATGCGCTAACCTTCACTCTTTTATAGTTTAAGAATTCTTCTGAAAATAATGATATGAAATGGCAATATTTATCATGCTTAAAGTCAAATAATATTTATTGGTGTTGTACTGCTCATATTTACATTGGTAAGTATAATTTGTTGCGCAACTGAGTTGCGCAAACCGCCTCAGAAAGATAAAATAGACAACAGGGTATGTATAATCCCAAATATTCTTTAAACTAAACAAAATATCAATTTTGATAAAAACATGTCGATTTATTTCTCGAGGGAAACTTTTAATTGTGATATTGTTAGAATTTTACCCTAGAAACCCCAGGCAACCCCACCTTCGCGACATCTTATTTTAAACGGCATAAGAAAATAAAACTTTTAGTGCAGAAAAAAAATTGAAATTCGGTTATGGGTTGCTGAGATAAAAGGCAAAGTTCTTTAACTATCCCTCCTTTAATATCTCTTAAACGATTTCAGATATTAATCTATTTAACTCGCCTCTTTATCCCCAGCTACCTTTATTTTATTATTTTATTTTTATTATTATTAAAATAATAATAAGTTTTCGTGAAAAATTGTATTGTTTATACTCATTAAAATAAGGTATCCCTTCAGATGAGATTGATGTTTAATAACGTAATAAAGTTTTAGTAGTAGAATAAAACAAAGGTGGCTGTGGATAAATAAGTGATTAAAAAAAGTTGATAGTAGTCTGATCTCTAAACTAATTTAAGAGATATTAAAGGTGGGTCGCCAACGTGGATCAGCAACGCATGGATCGATTTAGATTTTTTTGCACTAATAATTTTCTTCTTTAAAACCCTTTAAAAGAAGGTATTAGAAAGGTGGAGCTCTAATTTAACATCTTAAAGTTGGAGTTGCTGGGGTTAAGGAGGTAATATACAGAATTCTGGAGATACTACAGTTACATAGATGTTGCTCTAGAAAAATAAATGAACGTGTTTTTGCGGATATTGATAATTTATATATAGTTTAAGAGATATTTGAGGTGGAATGTTTTCAAATGAAGACACTGTATATTAAGCACGTAATAACAAGAAATTAGGAAAATCCAATCACACTGTATACGAGTCTATACAAGAAATCTGATCCTTTTATTACCCTTTTAAAAAGTCTAGAAATTTGACCTTTAACCTAGTTAGTATGCTTGGGGCAAATCATGTGATCAGACGAACACTGTGGCCTTCACTGGCACTTTAAATAACCACTATCTACCAGGGCCGTAGCTAGCAAATTTTGCGCCGTGGGCAAGGGACATTTTTTGCACCTCTCCCCGCCCCTCAATTTTTTAACAAATATTGATTAGGGGGATGGGATATTTTCAAATATTTTTTTACTTTTTTGTTGAACTACAAAGGAAAACTTTATCATTACTAATAATAAAATTACATACCTCGAAGAATCTTTAAGAAATCGGCGTAATTTTTTGAGAATATGGTGTGTCGGGTAAACAAACTACACACTCACCTTCAAGTTACGATCTTGAACTTTTAAAGATATTACTGTTGCGAACAAACTTGTATTGCCTCTTGACGCAACTTTATTTTCGGGCCTCGGCGCGCAAGAGTCGAGCGTTCTCAATACTTTCAGCTCTACTTTAGTCGACCGATGACACCCGACATTGTCCGATGTCTATGCGAGTCCCGCACGCTGACGCTGAGAGTCAAGCTGCGTTTACTAGCTGACACTGGCCAACAAACACCAACGTCAACATTTTCTGTGTGTTAGATCTCGCGTACACTAGGCGAATTCGACACCTGCCGCGTTGGCGGTACGTATATGTATATCTGGTAGAATGTGTACACTCTACACCACCAGACCTAGCACCGCGATTGGCTGCCGTCACTGCGGCGCGCGAACGCATTTGCCTATAGGCGAATACGTGTAACTGCGTGCAACCTAGCAACTCCCGGGTGCCTCAATGTGTGTTACTTTGCGCCATCTAAAATTTGCGCCTTGTGAAATTTGCGCAGTGGGCACGACCTCCGCTTGCCTTGCTCTAGCTACGACCCTGCTATCTACACATGTCGCTAAACAGCGATTTCGAAGTCGATTAGTAAATTGTTAAAAACTTACAACTAGATGTTGTATACTGACTGAATATGCATGCACTTGGTATTAATACTTTAAATCGATTGATAAAAAACGTTGTAGGTTAAGCACTTGCATCCCGATGCTTAAGTTCGCTCGCATTTTAACCCAATAAACGTCTACTATAAATCTTGATGGTAGGAGATACTTCTCCTATTCTACTGTACTACTGTATAGTAGAATAAAGTTTTTTTCCTAACGCCATTTTCACTATCCCACTACTACTTTTATGAACACTTTTATATTGCCACATATTGCTATATAAAGCCCATGCGTTTCCAGTCTGTATAGTAAACAAAGCCTAAAAATACGCTATGGAAATAAAATGTACAAGACGAGACTATCGATATACAGCGAACGGGAGGTCAGGTTTATCACACCGGAAATAGTTAGAAATAATCAAGCGGTATTATCAAATTACCAATGGAGGGCATTTTGAACACTTGCTAAAATAAACTTAATTTGTAGTTGGTAACCTAAAAATAATATATTTAATAATAAGAAAATCTTTGTTTAGAGATCACCTTCCAGAATCAATTTAAAAGTTAATTTTAGCTTTTCAGAATATCCTGTATTATTAAAAATAAGTTTTAATAAGTAAAGCGCTCAAACACGTGATGTTGACGTATAAACCCCACGATATACAACACTTTGACAATAAATATGTACTACATAATCATTATACAAATCCGCTTAGAATTCCGTTAAAATGATTTATTATTTCTTAATTCCGGATTCTGGTTTAACTAGTCTAATTTTAGATATACAGTGTGTCAGCAAACGTCTTGGAATAGTTTAAACATCTTGTACGCAAACAAAACTTGGAAACAATGTAATAGTGTTCGTAGAACCCTGATAACACTGCTTGCAAATAATGTTTTTAAAATTCAAATAAATGAATGAACTGTGACTTAATTATTATAATCTTACAAAACTTAAGAAAATTTAAGAATAGTTATTTGTATACAACGGCCGCGAAATCCCTTTTTAATATATTTACGGAAAGAATAATTGTCGCCGAAGTCGTTTGCGGTCGAGGCAGGGCAAACTCGAGGACGTTAAAGAATTTTCCGAACAAGATATAAAAAATATTTTCGTGCATCCATAACAAGTATGTACTCGAATTTACAAATTCTATTGCTTTTAAAAAGCTAACAGTTTAATTCATAACATAAACAAAACAATCAGTTTTGTAGAAAATCGTAGAAAATGGCTGAGATACTGGCACTATTAGTATATTTCGTAAGAACCGTGTTTCAACATTTAACTTTTTTCAGGAAGTGGTATATTTTGAAACACAAAACCGAGCTTACAGTTACTGCGGTTAAGTTACGGAATATACTACAGTAGATATATAAGTTATTGAATCAAGTTGGATTTTGCGGCTTGTATTGTGTCCATTTTGCATACGGATGCACAAAAAATATTTTTTGTACCTCAGTCCGTTTTCATTAATATTGCAGATCCCAGAATAGTTCAGAAGCTAGGTAGGCAAAAACCAGGAATTTATGTTTGTCGGACAGTAACAAACTTTTACTAAATTTGTAATTGGGACGCGCCAAAGATTGATCTGCACTCTCGCGGCAAGTTGTTAAAAGACATTATGCGTTAACTCTGTTGCAATATGTATAATTACCAGTACAGTAAACATGTTATTAAGAGAAATATATGACTAATTTTACTGACATTTTAAAAATTATACAATTCAAATATTCTACCTAAAATTATCATAAATATTAATACGAATATTAAATTTAATCTGTCAAGATTACCATCACATTAAAATACACCACAGCAAAAACAACCACTAAAAACTACGTCATCAACTACCGCATATCGAAGCATATGTTTATTGGCGCGTCCCAATAGTCAAACAAAGATAAATGTTTTTGTTGTTATTACCAACATGATAAAAATCCTAATAGCACAAGTCATATGAAGACTAAGAAATAATAATCTTATATAAGAAATTTCTGCAGAAAACGGCACAAGAAAATTCGTGGATTACGAAAGCGCGTTGCAAGTACTCATCCGTTGCTGTCTGCTATACACTCGTCGCAAACGTACAATTCGCGTATATACGCAAACGTATATAAATTCGCAACGTCGCAACAAGTACAAGAATTTTGTGTTGTTTCCTTCTAAAGGTCTATTAAGGTTATAAGTTAAGCATTAAACATATTTTTGAGAAATTTTAGCATCATTCTTGAAATAACTGTTTGAAACAGACTAAGACTAAATTAGGTCGACAAATGACGCAACTTCGAAAAAATCCCCAACAAGCCAGATTTTCGCGTGCAGCTTTATTTTGAGATTGTAAACAAGCTCTCAAAAGTCTTGATGCATATCGAGTTTGTAAACTTCTTTATAGAAGAGGGGAGGGAGAAATTCATTGTTTCCCAATTATCTCGAAAACTATCAGGTTTTCGGAAAAAGTAGCTATACGAATTGTTGCTCGTAAGACGGCTATGATCCTATGGTCCTATGATTTTTCTTTGTAGAACTGACTGTACTAATTATTGTATTTTTGCAAAAATGCGACCCTATCGACACCAGTGCGGAGGTAGAGTAATAGACGCATTTTTTATGTGGCATCTCCAGTAGGTCTAATCCATATTTGGAATGTAGAACAGTTATTCTAGTTCATTCTCAAGTTGTAGATAATTTTCGAAGTCCACGTAATTTTCCTGCATCTCCTCGTCTTTTGCTTCGAAATTATGTAAAGTGGTTGTTATGAAAATTGTTGCTCGTAAAATGTACTATAAGAAGGTCTTATGACTTTTCTTCGTATAACTAACCCTTTCAGTGATATAAGATAAGTACTGTTACAAATTTGCACTTGACTATTGCGTTATATACAAAAATAAAACCGTGAAAAGTCATAATGAAAGTAGAATATCGAAGACATTTAGTACACAGTACTAACGTTTCTAAAACGAATCCCATAAAAGGTTCGGACCGGACTGCGACTTTCAATAGCAGCTGGACAATGCGTAATCACAAAGGGCTTTATTTTTATGGATGCATGAGTCGTTTTATTAGCACTATTAATTGCTCGAACTTTAGTTGATAAAGACATTTATTAAAATCAGGCAAAAAAAAGTCAAATCAACAATATATCCATTAAAAAGTTGCACAAACTTTTTCAAAATACCATAACGTTCTCGAGAATTAATTATTAATATTGGAATACGAGTCCTTTTGGTTTTGGCCATGTATAATACTCTGTATAATGTATTGATTCTTTCAGATACAATTCATTCATACAATTGCTAACCCATAATAAAGCTGTTAATTTATCAAAGCTCCCCCTTAAGTACATCTGGTGCCGCCCAACAGCATTTACGTAGAGTTTACCTACAGGTTCAAAAATGGTTAGACACTGATCTCAATGTAGAAGAATGGGCATGGATGATGATCAATTGTTCTGCAGTATGCGGTCACTGTCATGGTCAGTCTTGCCTGAATGTTTCACCAAACATTCGTGAAAGTAACATCAATGATTATGAAGATATAGACCCTATAGCTTTCGAGGCAGAAAACGAGGAGATTAGGAGGAAAATAAGGAGGAAGCCGAAAATGACCTACAACTTGAGGAGGAATTAAAATAACATGTGAATTAAGCCTTCTGAGGTCACCACATAGAAAAATGTGTGACAATTTCGAATTATTGTACTTCTGCAAAAAATACGACCATTCATTTAATGAATAGGGAGGGTCGTATGCAGAAGTACAATAATTCGAAATTGTCACACATTCTTCTCCAAACCGGTTAGTTATACGAAGAAAAATCATCTTACGAGCAACAATTTTCATATTTTTCCGAAAACCCGATAGTTTTCCTCCCCTCTCCTATAAAGAAAGTTTGAAAATGCGATATGCAACAGAACTTTTGCGCGCTTGTTTACAACCTCATAATAAAGCTGTATACAAAAATCTGGCTCGTTGGGAATTTTTCCGATGTTTTAGTCTAATTTTCCTGGCCTAGAAATCGTTTTACACAACATAAAACGTCTATTTGACTTCATAATTATTATTATGAAATTCGAAAATCCAGACATTTTGGTCTAAGTAACAAGTAGTGTATTATTACATTCATAGAAATTAGTATGATGTTCGTAAGGTAAATAATTGTCCTTTGCTTTTACTAGCAATAGGTTTAAATCAGCTAATCATGAATTAATTGTTCGTCAAAAATATTCGCATAGTTAGCACTTTTAAAAACCAAAACCCGACAAGGCTTTCGCAACATAGACGGCGTGCCACAACACCATGGCGATATTAGTCGATTTTCTTTGTCATCGGCCGCCCCTTATGTTTGGCCGCCCTGGTGCAAGTGCATCACCAGCACCCTGTCCAGGAACGGCCTGAGTCTCATTTGTCCAGCTTTTGTGAAACGCCTCGTATTGTTATAAATATTTATAAGGCATCTTTGGCAACCAAGAAACTTTTTTATGGATATATAATAGAGATATCCAACAATTGCGCACTATATGGACACCCTGCATAAATCTTTAATAGTCATCTACATGTTTAAATACATAAAATGCTGCTTTTCTGGATATTACAAAAATTAAAACAAAAATCAATGTAAACAATTAGTACCAAAACGTAACTATATTCGATGGCCATAAGTCCATGTATAACATCTGGATTTAAAATGGACTAAAATTCAAGGGTGGACACGAAAAAGATCTGATCGCAAATGTATAATTTATTTTAATTAAGTATAATTAAGTAGGTATTAAATTTACATTACAAAATCTTTATGAACATGTATGAGTAACGGTAAATAAAAATAATAAAAATTCATTTAATTTCACGGGTATGAATGACTTGCGGTACTTTTGATACCATTTATCGTATCCTGTACAACGTCTTCCATACTGCTTTACTTGCCTTCTGCGAGTTTGTCTTGAAATCTTTAATTTTTTTTACAAGTATACTTATAGTATTTTTTAAATTCCTTTTCACTAGAGCCCAATATTTTCCTTTTGCAATATTCCTCTTTTGATATAACTGTGATGATCTTCTCTATATTGTTGTCAAACTATAGTGGCGTGTTGCCAAATGAGACCGAGAAAGTATGGCCCTGATGTCAGATTAATAGCAGCAGTCGCTTTTGTAGCCTTTGTTAACATCGCGACTAAATAAGCCCGAGTTTCTCTCAAAACAATCAATTACTCGTTTAACCTTTTTTATATAGTACTTCCTGGATTTTCTGATGACCCACAATTTTTTTTTATTTCAAATTCTTTTGACTGCATCTTTTTGATAGTTTGGCTTGCTTGGCACAATTTAAAAACAAAAGTATCAATACATTGCTATGAAAATGTTGATTTGATTTCTGAGTAAAACATTTTTTTTAATAAGGCCGCCCATCTCCCCTCCGAGCAACTCGTCAGAGAATAGCACTGACCAGTTGCTCGAGCCTTTCCCTTACCTCCATACGCCCATCCTACGAAGCCTTGGAGACTTATTTGTGGAAAAGTTTAATTTATAACTAGTAATTTCTAACGGAAAGCTAGGAGAACATTTAACATGCGGTAGATCGCATACAAGTGGATTAAAATTAACAAGGATCAGTTCCCGGCAGCGATCAACAAGTAACCAAAAAGCCGTCTAGGAACTAAGATCCCAGTCCAAACCCATCCACCTCCATGCAACCCACTCACAAATTAATACTATATAAACATAATCTAGAACACACATTATGTAGTTGGATCCCAACTTTTAATTTTATTTTTAATTTCAGAAACCGAAGTAAGTTCTTTAAACGGAAATTTATTTAAGACGTTGAGGATGTAATAACTAGACTGAGCCATACCGTAATGATTTTTTATACGAGGAGTTAAATACAATCTTGTTTGAGGTCTATTATGATAACCATGTTGAGAATGAATTAAATAATTTCTATCAAAATAAAATTGTAGAATAACTATTGAGTTTCTAAGTTTAAAGAACGGTAGCACATCTACTGTAGTATAGCAGTTCTTTATAATTAGATTAAATGTTTCAGGATTTTTAACATCAATTACGATATATTTCAAAATGTTATTTTGGACCCTCAATAAACTATCAAAGTGGTAGTTGAATGTGAATCCATAACATGTTATTGCATACCTTATAACACTTTCAGCAAGAGACTGATAAATTCTTTTTTTATGTATACTGGGAGGGAGGAATCTAAGGTGATAGAGCTTTGCCGACACAACTCGCAGTCGTTTTGTAACGTTCTCAATATGCGATTTCCATTTCATATTTGAATCTAAAACTAAGCCCAAATACTTGACTTTACAAACGTCGTGTATGTGTTTACATGAACAACTGATATGGTTTCTATATAAACAACTACTATCATGAATAAAAATTGGATATATCGGGTAATTAATGTGTTTCATAGGACTTTTAAATATAGTAAATTCAGTTTTATTCGCATTTAGGAAAATTGCATTATTGTGAAATCACGTACAAAGCTTATTGATATCTGTTTGCAAATCATTGACAGCAACATCGGCGTTTTCATTGATATTAATAATAGCTGTATCATCTGCATATTGAAATATAAAGGAATTATTATTAAGAGTTATATTATTAATATCATTTATATAAATATTAAATAGCAATGAACCCAGAATTAATCCTTGAGGAACGCCATAAATAATATTCATAGGTTCACTCAAATTATTTCCAAGTTTAACAATTTGTTTTCTTTCCCTGAGAAAATCACCAAACCATTTTAGCCCTCCTTTAGACCTCCTCTGATACCAAATTTTTCTAATTTTTTTAACAAGATACTATGCTCAAGCGTATCGAATGCCTTGGATAAATCAAGAAAAACAGCCGCTACTACTTTTTTATTGTCCAAAGCATTATTTATTTTATCACAGAATTTAATTAAAAGAGTTGTTGTACTTTTATATTTTTCAAAACCTTATTGATTTTTTGACAGTAAATTAAACGTATTAAGGTAGTTTGTAAGCTTAGTATGAATGTATCTTTCCATGATTTTATCAAATGTACAAAGAATCGAAATAGGCCTGTAATTATTAAATTATTTGACTTACCACTTTTATATAACGGTGTTACTAGTGCAGTTTTTAAATCTTTTGGAATTATACCTGTCGAGAGTATTAGATTCAGAAGAGTTCAGATAATACTACCAATTCTTTGAAAATTAATTTTGATATCTTTAATTCCAATTTTATCGATATCAGGGGACTTTTTGGTGTCCATATGGCTAATGATCTCCTCAAGTTCAAAAATAGTCATTTCAGGAAAGTATACAGATTGAGATGCGCTTACAGACTGTTGTTGTAGGCCCAGAATTTCTGGAACCGCAGTCACCTGTTGTTTCAAAGCAAAAACCCTAGTCACAAAAGATTCATTGAACTTGTTTGATAACTGATCATTTATACCTTGAAAATTTCTTTCAACTACTTCAACTGGATTTGATTTACGTTTCTTATTTAGCATTTCATTTATTAATGACCAAGTTTGTTGCATACTACCTTTTGCTTTTTCGAATTCCCCGTGAATAAATGTGTTTTTTAAAGATTTTGATAATTTAGAGACTTTATTACGAACTGCGCGATATTCTAATCGAATACGTACGTTATTCGGCGAACATTTAGTTTTCTTCCAAAGACTATTTTTCAACACAGTTAATTCCTTTAGTTCGGCTGTAATCCACGATTTATGGCGATTATTGAATTTAATTGTTTTCTTTGATTTATTATAAATTTCGTGAAAAATATTTGTAATAATATTATATAATAATTCCGGATCTCGGATATTATTGCATTTTGTTTCCCAATCATACATTTGTATTTCTGAATTTATTTTTATTTGATCCAAAATTTCAATAGAATTAATATTTACTTGATTAGTAATTTTCTGTTGAGAGTATAAACACATAGCAACTAAGTAATGATCAGCTATCTTGGTATGAATAACTGCGGATTCCACTTCAACACCGGCAATCCTTCGAAGATTGATATGGTCGATACAAGATGCAGATAAATTTTTAAGTCTAAGTTCTTGTCTAGTAACTGATTTAAGTAAGGATTCAATACCAAATTCCGATAAGAGATCAATATATGCTAAATTATCAGGTTTTCTCGTATTCAGAGTATCAATATTGATGTCGCCAACTATACATACATTAGATTCCGATGTTTCAAGAAGCCAATTTTTTAATTCTGTTATGAAACTTTTTTTATTATTTTTAGGTGGTCGATAAATACAATTTACAAGTAATGAATGTTCAACATGTAGCTTATTAAATGCCACCGATATGATTATATTTTCTGCAGAATCAAATAACTTTCTATTCATAATATTAACTTTTAAGTAATTTCTATGCAAAATCAAAATTCCTCCCCTTTTTTGGTTGTTTCGACACCAAAAAATTGATTCATAGCCCTTGATTGCATATGTTTCCGCTTCTGCATCGGACACACCAATCTCCGCTACAACCAACATATCGATAGATATTGAGGACGCAGTTAAATGAGTCAGAAATTCTTCCCAATTACGCCTTAAACTTCTTATATTTATGCTTAAGAGACTAATTTTAATATCGTGCATTTTTATACTGTCACTCCATTGTTTAACAGTTTCAAAAGTACTCTCTTTTACGTTAAATTCATCCCAATTAATAGTATTGATATCAGTGGCGTGCGGTCCATGGAAGCAATGGAAGCAATGCTTCCCTTAAGAATTTATTAAAAATAAAAACCGACGCTAACAAAAATATTTTTATGAAATTATGGTTATCGTTTATTTAAATTTGTAATATTTAATCAACTTAAAGCTCAATATCAATTCTGCACAGCAAAAAGTATAATTATTTAGAGTACTATTTTAAATTAAGCTTATTAAACTTGCGCGGAAAGGTAATACCGATTCAAATGTGTTACATACACTGCATATAAGCACTGATTTCGTTGCTTATTGCACTTCTCCCCTCCAGCCGGCCAGTCGGGCCTTCGTTAGCCGGCGGGTGCCTTGTACATCGTGTAGTTATTTTTAGTGTGGTCTATGCCCAAATGTTTATTTATTATAATTTGGTTATTTGTGCGTTTTAGTGTTTGTTAAATGTAAATCTGCGAATGAGACTGTATTTTGAAACATTTTATTATTTCAATTTATATAAGTTGGATTTTTTAAGACAAATAATGCTATTTAGTTTGTTCTGTATGCAAATTTAAAATTGCATTATCGTCATTACTACAAATTCAGCTGCTTCGGTCGAAGTTTCGAGTACTTCCGATACAACCCAATCGCGAAGATTTTGTTGTTCGGTTTGTAAATTATTAGATTTTTCTGCATACAGTTTTGGAGGGAAATTACAAATTGTTGAAAAAGGCAGATCAAAACCAGAACTTTAAAATTTAACAACAAATATTAAAACCTGCACAAGATATTTTACTAAAAAAGACCGGAAAATCGAGTTGCATTATAAATAGTAGTACTTTTTTAAATAAAGAATATAAGTATAAAGTATAAAAGTTCTTTTTTGAAACACTTTTAAGCTTAATAATTATAACACTCTTTTATTGTACGTAGCAGGGGCGGATCCAGAGGATTATTTGGGGGGGGGGCATTTTTTGAAAATAATTGTTTTAAATAAATTAATAATAATTACTATACAAACATTATTTGTTTTTATCCTATGTATGTTTATTTATAAATGTTATATATTCCACAATATTTAATAAGCATTAACTACTTTTACATTCAAAATTTATTTAACTATAGTACTAAAGTATATATTAAAACTTTGGGTGGGAGACTCCCCGTGGATCCGCGCATGTACCTAGGTATATTAAATTTAAAATCGTAGTTGCTTCTCTAGCCTAAATTCTCACCGCACGCCACTGATTGATATCCATCAAAACAAAGAGAATCCAACTACTGAACTACACAAAAGAAGAAAAAACGCAAAACGACAGACAAGATGGAAGAAAAACGTCAAGTAAGTTTTTTTTGAAAGTTACAGTATATCCCTGCCTTAGAAATCCCATAAATGAAAAAAAATACGAGTTTCAAGTTTTGGTCAATAATTGTTAAAGAATTCAGGAAAAAAAAGAAAAGAAAGGGAACGCGAATCGTAACGACCGTAATCTGTAACACTAATATTAGTTTCATTAACTATCAATTTACAGAATAATCTTATTTTATTAAAAACACAATATAATTTATTAAAAAGAAACAAAATACTTACCAACATTAGTGTTATTTCTTAATTTTCGTAGGATGTGCGTAACCTTAAATCTAAAATACAAAATAATTTATTTTCGTGTTATCAGAAAAAAAGTAAAAAGAAAAAACCAATTCTTTTTTTATGATGACCTAAACATAAATGTAGTCATCGCAAATGCATCACACAAAAAATAATTATGAACGTTAATGTAAATTAAAATTTAACTGTTTTTAACTAAATAAATACAAACAAATAAATAATGACAATTATAAAATTTAATAAACTCAAATTTCTCGAATTTCTCTTTAAATTAGGAATATTTATCAATTTTATTTTAACTTTTCTAAATCAGAGATGCAAGATATTAATTATACCTGACTATTATCATTTTTTCTAACAAATATCTTGCAGTCCTTAACCCAAACGTATTTATAATTTTCTTGTTTTGCAATATTTTTACATTGAAACAATAAGTTTTTGTTTGAAGGAGTTAAGTGATCGTGTATAAATATTTTATTTTTGTTTATGCCCGCTGCTGGGGCACAATACTATCAGCTATAAGATATTTGCGGTCTTTTATATTTGATTTAAACATTTGTACGACATTATTCCTTTTGTTTAAGGCAACTATAATAGGTTTAAAATTGTTATTATTTCTAGTCGGCACCCGATGTGCAGCACCAATATCATTAATATTAATCATCGTCCCTATTTTAGAAAAAAGGTCACTAAAAGCTCCAAAATATTTTCGTTTGTCATTTCTGGTACTCCTGCAATTTCCAAATTATTAATCCTCGTTCTTTTATTTTTAGTTTTATTTTAGTAGCTTGGATACTGAAATACATAGTGGCAAATACAAATTTGCTTTGGAAAAGAATCCTACATCCGCACCAAGATGATGCGACATCTTACAAAGGTATAAATTTTCTTCGTGCAATACTTACAATTAAATAACACCTCTGCAGTTTAATTTGTAAAAGAGAAATTACGACTAACAGATAGAGAATTATTTGATCGTCTTTAGAGACAATAATAATTTATGTTGTTTACAACAATGTTATTGTACCCACATAAAATGCATTGGTATATTATTACCAGTGGTGTAGGTAGTTATGTTATACATTTATTACTACAAATCGACAAGAACATAAAAACGATATATATGTATCTAACAATTTTTGTTAATAATAATTAATATAATAAAGTATATCCCTATATATAATTATAAGTTTATTGTTCTATTTTTTTTAACTACGCCGCTGTTTATTAAATCAAACCACAATTCTTTTTTCTAGAAAATAAAAATAGAAAGGCTATTAAACAGCTCACGTCGTCCATGCATCTTTGCATATTAAAAAATATCTGCGACCTCTCTCGTAAAAGTTTAAACTTTCATAGATAAAATTCTGTACCTGCTGGGTTATCAAATAACTTAAGATTAAAAATAAATAAAAAACACTTACAGGAATCTGGACGAACGTTCCATTATTGATGACTGGATACGAATATAGCGGCACTACGGGAACAGTTCCATTTTTTAAGAAAATAGGTCCCTGTATAGGGGTAACTTGTGGCTGATGAATTCCGTCTGGTGTCTCATAATAGTCCCCTTCATCATAATCAACCACCGCATGTACCCTAGTTGTGCTTCCGCCTCCGCGAACTCGCGTAAACGAGGGTGGTCTAATTGGCACTTGCGGTACTTGTGGTGGTAATTCTTCTCCTCGAAATGGTTGCTGTGGTGTTGGATACAAGTAAGGTTGAGGTTGAAGCTGTTGTGGTTGCTGATAAAAGTTAGTCGTCGGCGGTGCCGGTGTCGCAAAATACGGTGCACTATAATTTAGAAGAGACATTTTTCTTCTGGTACGTCCTTACACATCCTTTTTTTCCGCAACACCACCATCAGATTAACTCCGAGCGATCCGTAGCTGTTACGCGCTATTGCATATTGCGCTTTTCCAATTTCCGAAGGAGGACCTTGAATCAAGAAACAACAAAACTGTAGCAAATTATTGCATATTTAAATACATTAAAGAATGAATAGTGATTTTGGTTATTCAAAATGTTTGTTTTGACTTTTAAGAGAGGTTAAATTTAAATTGGCTTGTTTGAGGTTCGATCTAGCTGTTGATTCTATTAAGTGCATTAAGTTATTGTCTTTTTGATTACGACACGCCTAATCACGATCGGTCCCGTTGCCTTCATTTTGATTCCAATATGCGAACTACAACCTTGATTACTAGAGCGACACCCACAGCCTATAGTTTGGAGAAGGGACATTTTACTATAATATCGATAAATAAAGGCCATTGTTCACTTAATAATTATAATCGCTGTGAACTATTTACATCAACTATAGCTTGCACATTGGTATAACCTTCTCTTATTGTATTAACAATTTAAAATAAGACAAAAAATGCTCATTATAAATATTACAAAAATGAAGATAATATGCAAAGAATACTTTAGACTTCTATGGAGGCAATGTTAATAGAAACTTTAATAAGTGAAATGTAAATTTATACAGTTACAAACGTGCGTGTAAAGTATATTATGCAATAATTACTCTCTTCATTCACTATATTTATGTTATAATAACTGTATGGGAATATAAAGGAAGACGTGGGCTATACATTTATTAGAAACACAATAGAATAGTACCATCTGACTTATCAGAATTATTTTCGCCAAACTTTACACATATTGAAACCAAAAGATATCTTTATTTCCTAAAATTCCATAGAAGATAATTATTTGAAAAAAGCTCTCACCTACAGAAGAAATGAAGAAAGTAAAAAATTAGAACACATGTATCCACATAAATTCACTAATATTAATTGATTGAATCTATTTATTATCAAGTATCAATAAGAAAAGAAACAAGAGAATAGATCAAAAGTAAACGAAAGAAAGTAAAAGTCAAGTGCACCTTTAATGATCTCAACTACCACGAACGATCTTCGACAACGCGTGAACACCACGGCACTGCGTTCTCTTAGCATTCGATGTCAGCTGCACGCGCCCACTACCATCACTACCATCGAAGTGTCTCCCGCTGGTCGCGTTTACCATAGTGAGGGAATTAGACCTAGAAGCGAGTAAAAGGACCCGGGAAGTACTGGTATAATGAAGAATAAGAAAATTTGCGACAGATGCGGAAAACGAGTGCACGTGTGTTTTATGACTTGTTACGTCAGGTTTTGGATTGGTAAAAAAAATAAAGTGGGGAAAACTAAAATTCTTTATAAAAAATGGAAACCCCTCGATGTATAACATTGTGACAATAACTATGTACATAATCTTTATACAAATCCGCTTAGGATTCCGTTAAAGTGATTTATTATTTCTTAATTCCGGATTCTGGTTTAACTATTCTAATTTTAGATGTACAGTGTGTCGGAAAAAGTCTTGGCATAAAATTCATAATTCATCTTCGTTTAATTGTTTTTCGAAAAACTGCTCGGACTTTATCTTTTGTTGGCTATACCTTCTCATGTTAGATTCAATTACACAAGGTGTTCTATAAATGAGATATCATACAACATTCTTATCTTAAATACAACACGCTATATATTATTATTATTATTATTATTACATTTTTAGATACTACTTGTAACAATGATATAAAGTTTCCATTGTTTAGAATTTTGCATTAAAGATCAGCTATGTGTGTCCCATTTTAGTGTAAAGTATCTGTTTGTGATTTTGCAACAGACCGAATAGATAGTTGATCTATTCTTGATGATCGGTTGGATACGGCGACCAAACCAAGAAGTCCGTATTTTATTCGATCAGGTCCATCCAAAAACAGCACCGATTGTCCAATCTACTGTAATACTTGCAAAGTTTCCTGAAACCGCAAGTGTGTCCGGTAAGGCTCGACATGGTCGTTTGCAAATTTCCAAAAACGCTAGATTGAATGTATCCATTTAGGAAAAACTAAAAGTTTCGTTTCATGAACTGGCATTACATTACAATTTATAGTATAGCTCCGTTAAGAAAATTCTGCTCAACAAAAAGTTCTATCCATACAAAGTTCATGTAATCCATGAACTAACGGAAGCTGATCCGATGCAGACATAAATATGCTTGGCGTTTTATGACTGACTAATTCAGCGATTTAATGAAAATCCAGACTTTTTGTCGAACATTATCTTTACCGATGAGGCTACATTATGTTTAAACAGGGCAGCTAATAGCCATAAGCAAAATTAAGTATACATTGTGCCAAAGAAGCGTATACCTAACAGTGGTTCAAAATTAATGTTTGAGCGAGAATGATTGGTAACAAAATCAAACCATTTTTTATGACACTCTTACTGGCGAACGGTAGACTTTTTCGACACACTGTATAAATAAACAATAACAATAAGAATACTTATTGACATACATAAAGGGTTTTTTAAATAGAAACATATAATGTAACATATTATATAAACATATTGTAACTGTAAGTCAGCATTATAATTCTAGGGCTAAGAATAATAAACTTTAACTAACCCAACACTGTTCCAAAGTTTATCTTCAACAGAGATACAGACATGTATAAAGGAACTGATTTAACCCTTTAACAGACACTCATAGTTTCGCTATTGTTATTTAGACCTTAAACAACGCTTCCTATTAATGCATTAATTTGGTTATACTAGAGAGTGACTTTTGAATTTAGTAGCCAGATTGCTACATTGATTCTTACAGTTCATTCTCTTTTACCAGAAGATTGCAATAGACGAATCAATTACTGTAATTGGTTTCTGGGACAAGTACAAACAAACTGGTCCAACTTTGTTGCTGAAATAATCTAGACCGATGAATTTTAATAGGGATGGTGCGTTTAATCAACATAATGAAGATTATTGTAGCTCTGAAAGTCCACGCCAAACATACGAAGTAAACCATAAACCGAAGCAGGACTTTTGGGCACCGCCGTTTGGGCGCCACCGTTTGACCGCCGCCTTTTGTCCGCCGGAATTTTTGGGCGCCCGCCGATTGGGCTCCCGCCGTTTGGGCGCTGGAGATTTCTTTTATTTATCGTAAATATGATTTTTTGCAAGAACTTGTAATTATTTTCGGAAAAAAAGACAAATTAAAACATTTCGTGTTTAGAATAATTTAGAATAATTTTTGTCAAGAGTAAATTTTTCTGTGAAATCAGTAATAAAAATGTTTCCCATATGCATTCCGCAACAACACACATCAACAAAATTATTTTTTTAAATATATGTATCTATCCAACCTACGGCTAAGATAAAAAAGAAAATTTCTGCATTTAAAATCTTAAAACCATTCCAGAAAATTAAAACAAATAACATCATCATAGAAATTATCTATTGATTAACGGCCCCTGATCGCTAACAAGTAAAATCAGGTTACAGTTACGTAAATAGTATACAAATAGTCACATAATAAAAAGTAGAACTACAATATAATTCACCACCAGTTGTTGTTTGCCATTCACATTATTTCACTTTTACTCTTAATCCATTGCAAAGTTGTGAGAAATTCCTCTTAAATATTCAATAACTGTTCTGTTCCCAAATTCTTGAACAATATTTCGGATTCTTTCATCAGCCGCTTGGTATTTTCTCCTTTTCTGGGGGGGGGGGGGAGCGTCACCACGTAAGAATTTTTCGTAAAACGCATCTCGTCCTTTTTGAATTGTTCGTAAACCATCTATGAATTTCCATATAGACGGATGATCCACATCTAATTGGAACTGTAAGCTACGATGTGCAGCATCCGCAAAGTTATTTGTACGATCTTGGTTGTTTAGTACCCTTTCGTACATGTTCCAAATATTAGACGAAAAAAGTGCTCTTCGTCGTGTGCCGTTCCTATTTCGCCTGCCGACGTAATTGTCTTCAAACCAATTTAAAATTGGTAGAAATTCATTTGGTAGATGCATGGCCAGTTCTTCAATTGCGTCGTCGAGTTGTTGAACAGGAACGAAATCTAACGCAGTTATTGTACGTGCGCTTAACGCAAATTCAGGGTTGCTATTGTATTGTATCATCAATCCATTTTCCTGCAGTTGTTTTTTTAAATTTTTTACAAAACGAAACAGGACAGCCATGTAAGTGGGCCATTGGAAAAGCATTAGTAGCTGATCCGATAACAGCCATTTTGAAATCCAGCGAAATTGTTTCTGGTTGAAACTGCGGCCACATTTCCTTGATAAGTGAAAATAGTCTATCATAGGTTTGTCGTGTTTTGTTGGGTAAAAGAGCGTATAACACTGGAAAATCGAAGCCATTCCTACTGGCCAGTATCACGTAAACTTGATAAAATAGTGGAGGAGCTTGTCGAAATGTTCCATCCATGAAAATTGCTTTCATATGTTGACTCCACCGTGTATTATCTTCTCGAGAAAATATTAGTATTCTTTGTGGGTCGGGACGCTCTGATCCAGTATCCTTCATGAGGAATGCTTCAGTTTGTCCAGGCGCAAATTCGTAAATTCTGTAGGCTTCTGGAATAATTAAGGTGTTTAAATCCAATGGAGTTGGCGGCGCACCAGCAACAAGATTTCGCGTTCGCTGACACAGTTTTCTAATAGGATCTTTATTAGGCATTTTCCCTTGAATGGCTGCTCCGGTATATGCTATAGCACGATTTAGTATCTGGGCTGGCGTATCCATCGTTTCCTCGGCCCGTGTTTTTATAGAAACTTTTATTTTAGCAACACATACCCCTGCTGCGTCACTATCATGGTTGTGGATTCCAACATCACACAAATATTCATCGTTCGCAGTTGTATGTAGACGACCACGGCACTTGTCCGCTTTTCTCTCACACCTCCAAAAATTCTTTGCTCCATCTTTGCTGGTTTTATCGAACACGTACAGGTAACCATTAGAGCAGAGCTTCTTTTGGTTGCGGTTGGTTTTTGTAATTTCCATAACTTTTGACACCACTAACGAACAACTAAACTGACTATTCTCAAATAACAACTGGAAACAACTGAAGAAATATTGTTCGGGGGTGAGTTTAAATATATCCAGAGGCACCGAAGTAATCACTTCTAATTGCAAAGTTAAATACATTGTATAGTATGTCAAAAGATATTTTGACATACTTTACATGGAAAATGATTAAAGCAACACAAGTAAATGAAAGAATTTCTTTAAATTTGTTTGATGACAAACGATGATGCTCTTAGCTCTAGCATTCTTTATGCAGCTGGTTATCACGTGTATGACTAATTTTTTCATTCCAGGGGTTGAGGTAAAACCCCCTGCATTTAAGTAAATATATTTTTTTAATATAGTGCTACTTTGTTTACGATCGATATTTGCCATCCATTGTTAGGGACAACTATTATTACAAAGTCTTTAAGCTGGTATTTACGGAATATCTTTTGACATACTATACTTTATTCCGACAATCAGAAAGTCTTAAGGGTAATTAACATTAGGGAGATTAAAAGGAATTAGGTTTCAAAGTATTTAAAAATATTAGTTTTCAGAAAATATGTTTACTACCGGACGTCAATAAGTTGGGCGCCCAAACGACCGGTGCCCAAATATCTGGCGCCCAAATAGCCGAGCCCAAATAACGGCGGCCAAACGGCGGCGCCCGGACGGCGGCGCCCAAATGTCGCGTACCGACCATAAACATGGTTTCGGTTCGGATGTGTGAGCTGAAATGATGGGAAACCATAGAAAACTTGATCCTGTGTTTTTACCGGTACTACTTTCTAATGAAATTTTTCCAAATTCTTAAGGCACGATTTTACAGAACCACATCTGTGCATAACAACTTAACCTTAATCGATGTATTGGTTGAATGGGCTGCTAGATCACCAGATTTGACTGTATTGGGTTTTTTGTTTGGGATTACAAAAAACTTGGTGTACCAAAATAAGGATGAATTAATCCAGCGCATGTACAATATTGACACTTCAATTTCTTATAATATGCATAATCATAGGTGCATGGGAATGTATACAATTTCCCAGTGACAATTTCTAGTTTTTAATCATAGTTGCATGTTGTTTAATAAAAAACAAAATAATATGTTATAGAAAATTGTAAAATAGAAACAATTATATTTCTTGGTAATAAAGAATTGGTCTTTAATTCACATCAGAACAACTACTTGGAGTTGTTCATGTTAGATACAGTCCAAAAGGGAAATATCCCATACATGTGGTCTGCTTACGAGCTGGATTTGGTAACTAGATAGAACATTGGTGGAGAAAAATTGGAGTGGCGTATTGCCCCTTTGAAATATTGTTGAAGGTTTGGTGCCTTTAAACGTTGATCTTCTATTTGTATACTTTTCTTATTGATGAAGAAGAATTGGAATGGCGTGCCATGCCCTTTTGAAATATTGGTGAAGGTGTTTGGTACCTTTAAACGTTGACCTTTTATTTGGATCCTTTCTCTAATTCTATTATATTTAGCTGTAATTTGTGGTGAGTACTGTTATTTAGTTATTAGTTCAAAATGACAGAACTAAAAGATTTAAAGAGAAAACGTGGTAGTATAAAAGCACGACTCACGTGTTTTGAGAGGTATTTAGAGGATTTAGTAAAGAATAGAAATATTGGTGAAAAATTTCTAGATCGTATTGACTTGTCAGGACTAGAAAGAAAATATGAAATATCAAGCAGTTTGCAGTCAGAGTTTAATGAAATTCAAGAGCAAATAGATTTGTTAGTTTTAGATGAAAATTTAGAAGCGGAGTTCAATGAAAGAATTGAATTCGAGAACAAATTAGATAAACATTTAGCTCTAGCAAAAGTAATTTTAATGGACCATAAAAGTGACTTGGTTTCTGAGGTATTCGTGGATGACACTGATTCTCACAAACCTAATAAAAGTAAGCCCCTTGTTCATTGTTCTGATTCTGTTGATCATAATGCAAGTTTTGGGTTAAAACCTGGATTTTCTAGTATTCCTTTACCTAGGTTTGATGGATCTCTGGAAAAGTGGTTGGAATTCAGAGATGTTTTTGAATCTTTAGTTCATAATAACCCAGGTTATAATGATATTCAGAAATTTCATTGTTTAAGAGAGGCTTTAGATGGAGTTGCAAAAGAAGCAATTCGGGGTATCGAATTTGCTGCAATAAATTATACGTCTGCATGGACGTCTCTATATAATCAATTTAATAAACCTTATTGCTTAATAAATAACCAACTTAAAGCATTGTTTGACTTACCTAATGTTAAGAAACCTTCAGGTTCTGAATTGCGCACTCTTCTGTCTGGTTTTACAAATAAATTGTCATTTATTAATAGAATGGGTGTTTCAATAGACAATTGGGATCTTCTTATAATTTATTTAGTCAATTCTAAACTTGATGATGGTTCTCGATCAAAATGGGATGAAATAAGACCGAAAAAGGATTTGCCTACATTAAATCAGTTTAAAATATTTTTGACAGAAAGAGTTGAGCATTTTGAGCATTTAGAACAAAATAAAGGTAGAAAGTTAGAAATAAAGATGGAAAATAAGGATAATTTCAAATATAAACCTAAACTTTCATTATTGGCAACAAATAACAGTTGCTCATTTTGTAATGGTGAACATCTAATTTATCATTGCAAGAAGTTTCTAAATTTAGATCCACACAAAAGATATAAAGAAGCTAAAAAATTGGGTTTATGTTTGAACTGTCTTAAAAAAGGTAATCATGTTGGAAGAAATTGTGAGCTTTCTGGTTGTAAACAGTGTGGATCTAAGCATAATACCCTGTTACATTATAGCCAGCAAAAATACAATCAATTAATTCAGATTCAGGGTCTGGATGCAAGTTCTGGTGTAAATACATGTAGCAAAGAAGAACAGCAAGAGGCATCTTCAGGGCTTTCTTTGTTGTGTGAAAAGAATGGGGATGTGTTGTTGTCTACTGTAATGGTTAATTTGGTAGGCCAAGAAGGTCAAATTATAGAATGTAGAGCTCTTTTGGACAATGACTCACAGCTGAATTTGATCACAAAAAAGGTATGTCAGCAACTCAAATTACAATTGGAAAAAGTAGAATTTTCCATGATTGGTATAAATCAGGTCGTCTCGAATGTTAAAGAAAGATGTCTAGTACAGGTAAAGTCTTGTCAATCTGAATTTGAATTAGGAGTATCTTGTTTGGTAGTAGATAAAATTAGTGATTGTTTACCTAGTAGAAATTTAAATACTTCTCATTTGAAAATACCTGGTCATTTAAAGTTAGCTGATCCTAGTTTTGGAAAAAGAGGTTCAATTGATCTTCTTCTAGGAGCAGAAATATTTTATAGGTTAATTTGTATTGGACAAATTAGTCTTGGGCATAGCCAGCCTATTTTACAGAAAACAAGATTTGGGTGGATTGTTTCAGGGTCGCTTTTATATCGACCTAGAGTTCTTTCTCGTAGATGTAATTTAACTTTGAATTTAGATGTTCAAGATCAGTTGGAGAAATTTTGGAAAATTGAAGAACCTCCTTCATTGACATCAGTGGAATTGAGTCAAGAAGATTTGGAATGTGAAGAGATTTTTGTAAAAACAACTAAAAGGTTAGAAGATGGTAGGTTTTTAGTTAGAATTCCTTTCAAGGAAGATCCATTAGTTCTTGGGGATTCTAGGAAATATGCATTAAATAGGTTAATGTCAATGGAAAAAAGGTTTCTGAGAAACTCTGTCTTGAAACAAATGTACTCGGACTTTATGGTGGAGTATGAGAGTATGGGTCATATGTCTGCAGTTGAGGATGATCACAGTGGTACACCTTCTTATTTTCTTCCTCATCATGCTGTAATAAACGAAAGCAAACTTACAACAAAGTTACGCGTTGTTTTTAATGGATCAGCTCCGACTGATAATGGCATTTCTTTAAATAGTCTTCAATACACTGGTCCTAAGCTTCAAGATGATTTGTTTGCAATTTTTGTTAGATTTCGATTGCATAATGTGGTGGTTGCTGCTGACATCGAGAAGATGTACAGAATGGTGTTCGTGAATCCAGAAGATAGATTTTTACAAAAAATTCTTTGGAGAAAGGATTCTTCAGATAGGGTTGTAGAATATACGTTAAATACTGTTACGTATGAAACAAAATCAGCTCCTTTTTTGGCAATTCGATGTTTAAAACAACTTGGTTTCGAAAACATCGAACGTTTTCCTGCAGCTGCAAATGTCATCTTACAAGATTTTTATGTTGATGATATGGTAACTGGGTCTAACAATGCACAGTCTGCCATTAAATTGTGTCAGGAGGTGTCAAGTATTTTACATGGTGGAAAATTTAATTTGAGAAAGTGGGTCTCAAATGATTCTGAGGTACTAAAAGCTTTGTCTTCTTTTGAGTCTACTTCAAATTCTATTTCACTTGGAGAGAAAGATCAAAATAAAACACTTGGTTTGCTTTGGACTTTTAAGAATGATTTTCTTACATATATAATCAACTTTTCTTTAAATACTGTTATAACTAAAAGGTTGATGTTGTCTGATGTTTCTAGCATTTATGATCCTCTTGGATTGGTTGCTCCATGTATAATTGTAGCAAAAGTTCTCTTACAGAAACTTTGGGCTATAAAATTAAGCTGGGATGATAGTCTTCCCAATGATATAGTTCAAAACTGGAAGAAATTACGATCTCTCTTTTCTCAGTTAGAAACTTTGAAAATTTCTAGGCAAGTTGTATGTAAAACACCTGTCTTTATAGAAATTCACGGATTTGCAGATGCATCTTTAAATGCATATGGAGCTTGTGCTTATATGAGAAGTCAAGATGTCAATGGAAAGATTTATACTGCATTGATATGCTCAAAAGCTAAAGTGTCACCTTTGAAAACCCTTACGATTCCTAGGTTAGAATTATGTTCCGCTTTGGTCTTAGTGCAGTTGGTTGAAAAGATTAAAACGTCTTTAAATATTAAATTTTCGAAAATCAAATATTGGTCAGATTCCACAGTTGTCCTTTGCTGGATAAAAACTATGCCATCTCTTTTACAAACTTTTGTTGGGAATAGGGTAGCCCAAATACAAAGGCTGAGCTCTTCAGATATGTGGTTTCATGTAAAATCAGCAGATAATCCTGCTGATGTCTTATCCCGGGGTTTAACACCTCCACAACTAATGGATTGTGATATTTGGTGGAAAGGGCCAAATTGGCTTTCCTTACATGAACAATTTTGGTCACATTCTAGTTTTCAGATGTGTGAAAATGTTGAGGTACCAGAAATGAAAAATCAATTTCAATCTCATTTGATAGTAAGAGAAGTTTTTACTTTCCCATTTGATCGTTTCTCGACACTAGGTAAACTTCAGCGTGTGGTAGCCTACTGTTTGAGATATATAAATAATTTAAAAAAAAACACAAAACTAGTTGGTCATTTATCTAGCATAGAATTAGATACTTCTTTAAAAAAATTAATTAAAATATCACAAACAGAATCATTTTCAGATGTTTTTGATGCTCTTCGAGCTAACCAACAACCAAAACCTAGAACTATTAGTTCATTAACTCCATTTATAGACTCTTCGGGTTCCATTAGAGTAGGAGGCCGACTTCAGTTGTCTGAATTGGAGTATGCAAGAAAACACCCTTACCTGCTTACGGCAAAGCATTGGTTTACAAAATTGTTATTTAGTTATGACCATATTAGATTGTTACATGCTGGCCCGCAACTTCTTTTAAGTTCAATACGTGAAAACTATTGGGTTATTGGCGGGCGCAATTTAGCAAGGAAGGTGGTGTTTTCGTGTATACGATGTTTTCGTGTTGCACCTACGAGCAAATAGAAACAGGAGAGAACATTTCAATGGTCGGGGGTAAGGAACCGACGCGACGGAAGTCGGCCATTATATAAACCACGTTGAGCAGGTCGGGGTTGTTGACGTACGACGTTCGATATTGTCCGTGTCAGGTCGGGGTTGTTGACGTATACAATCGATCGATATTCATCGGGTGCCGGTACCCTCTCTCACTCACTCGTACCCTCTCTCACTCACTCTTATAAACCACTTTTTCTAGCAGTTCCGTCGCGTGGAATATAATGCAATGTTCTCTCCTGTTTCTATTTGCTCGTAGTGTTGCACCAAAGCTTGGAAGTCAAATAATGGGAATCTTGCCTAAAATGAGGGTTAGACCTATGCCCCCATTCCATACTACCGGTGTGGACTATGCAGGCCCATTTTATATAAAAGACAAACCAGGTAGAGGTTCAAAATTAGTTAAATGTTACGTTTGCTTATTTGTTTGTTTTAGCACTCGAGCTATTCATTTAGAGTTAATTACAGATTTATCAACAGAGGCATTCATTGCCACATTTAGAAGATTTGTTTCACGAAGAGGAAAACCTCAGATAGTATATTCTGATAACGGTTCCAGCTTCGTTGGGGCAAAAACAGAATTAGAGCAGTTGGGCTCATTTTTAAATCATAACTCAGATTCTTTGTCAGAAACGTTTAATAATGAAGGTATAAATTGGAACTTTATACCTCCACATTCACCAAACTTTGGGGGTTTATGGGAAGCAGGGGTAAAATCCTCTAAATATCACTTAAAGCGTGTAGTGGCTAATGCATTATTAACCTTCGAGCAATTATATACAGTCCTCACTCAAGTTGAAGCTGTACTTAATTCAAGACCTCTTACTCCTCTTTCTTCAAATCCTAATGATATGGATGCTTTAACTCCTTCTCATTTTCTTATTGGTCAACGTTTAACTTCGGTACCTGATCCAGACGTTAAAGATATTCCAGAAAATAGATTATCGAAGTTTCAACACATGCAAATGATTTTACAACATTTTTGGCAAAGATGGTCAAAAGAATATTTGGTAGAGCTACAACATAAACAAAAATGGAATGCTTCTTCCCCCAATTTGAAGATAGGGCAGATGGTCATTATAAAAGATGATAACCTTCCTCCTCTACAATGGCGAATTGCAAGAGTTGTTGAAATATTTTTTGGACCTGACAAAAAGTGCCGTGTAGTAAAAGTTAAAACAACTAACGGAGAATACAAAAGAAGTGTTTCCAACTTGTGTCCTCTTCCATTGGATGATATATAGCGTATGGATAAGTGTAGTGTATATTATCATTGTTATATTTAAACAATAATTTGAAAGAAGCCTTTCAATATGGGGGGAATGTACAATATTGACACTTCAATTTCTTATAATATGTATAATCATAGGTGCATTGAAATGTATACAATTTCCCAGTGACAATTTCTAGTTTTTAATCATAGTTGCATGTTGTTTAATAAAAAACAAAATAATATGTTATAGAAAATTGTAAAATAGAAACAATTATATTTCTTGGTAATAAAGAATTGGTCTTTAATTCACATCAGAACAACTACTTGGAGTTGTTCATGTTAGATACAGTCCAAAAGGGAAATATCCCATATAGCGCATTAAATAAGCTTTTGAATTAATTAATCCAAACATGCTCCAAAAACCTTTTTAGTAACTCTATCAGAACGTTGAAGCTTGTTTGAAAGCATAAGGCCGTAACTTTGAAAATCTTTAGTTGAATATGTTTTTGTAACAAGGAAAAGAAAAGTCCGTTGCTAAGGCAACTAGTATTTTTAATCCTAGACTTAAAAATATTTTGAATTCTGTTAATATTTTAGCATGCTTTTTTTATATTATCACCCAACTCAATAAGTACAATTATCTCGTTAATTAACTCTAGTAGTATTTTAGTTGAGATAGGAACACTAGCAATTGTGAGTTTACATGCAATGATTGGTAGATACGACATTTTTGTTAATTTTCACAAATATTCATGTAATATTATTGGCTAGAGAACTAGACTAGAGAACAAATATTCATATAAAGGTAATTAAATCGTATTTCATTGTTAACTATAATATGCTCAATGGTAGTTAGTGTTGCTACTGCTCAACACGAGAATGGGACTTTTAAACGCTATTCAAAGCTTTTCTAATGTATTGCTCAAATGTGTCCCTACTAATAACGTTAATGTTGTAATAACACCGGCTAAAATGGTACAAAATCAAAAAGAACTATTTTTGTCGAAAAGCATATGTGGTATGGACTGTCGAAGCGATCACAAAAAATGGAGTGTCAAGTGAAAAACACTGCGCTCTTCCATACGGTGAATAAGTTGAAAACTGACACTCAAAGAAGAATTTACACCGAAATATTCTTTTCAATAAGTATTTAACTAACGCCAGAAGCAGAAATTGGTTAATTACGTTCTGGATGCAATAAACTGCAGTAGGGTTTAACGTATAAAGATTTTAGGGTCTTAGCAAATAACTATGCCAATGCCCTTGACAGGAAATACCCACCCGTCTAGATCTGTAGGAGAAGAAAAAAATAGCTGGTCAAGTATTTCATAAAACGGCATAAGAACCAAACATTAAGGAAACCAAGAAATACCTCAATGGCAGGAATAATTACGTTCTATCAACGTAATGTTGAATAAATTACAGTCTATGACGTAGCAAAATTTGGCAACAAAGTAATTTGGTCATCTTTTACTCATAAAAACAAGTCGGTGCTAGAATTCTCTTGAATATCACTCATTTCACAAAGTTTTATCTGAATCAAGACTTAACAGAATCTCGATTTAAAAAAAGTATTGAAGAAGAGAGAAAAGCCAAAGAAGAAAGAAAGGTGAAAAACATGCGAGGAAGAAAATGACCAGAAGTTTGAACGTCAACGTACTCAATGAACAATGACAACGAAGGGGAAGGTGCTGAAACGCCATTTAGAAATTCACTGATTACATCGATGTTTCTTCTGAGGCGATCAATGATCATGGTCAATCTAGTTTTCCAAGCCATATTGGTTTGTTTCTTTGAATCTATCTTCTGCAGATACTTTCGGTAATTATTTGTTTATTGAGAGCTAATGCTGTCGTAGTGGCAATAGTGTTGTAAATGAAAGAACGTTCTGAAAATGCTGATGAGAACGTTCGCGCATGATATAAAACCGCATCAAAAGAACGTTCTCTTGGAGAGCATAATCAAGCACGTTCGCGACCGTTCTCATAATCATTCTCGAAAACTTTCAGAATAATATAGCACAAACGAGCATAAACAAGAACATTAAGAATCGAGAATAAAACCGAAACTAAGCGATCTTAAACCGCACATTCATGCAAAATGTACACGTGTTACTTACAGCAGCTGGGAGCATAATCAAGCACGTTCGCGAACGTTCTCATAATAATTTTCAGGAACGTTCAGAACAATACAGCACCAACGTCTAAAACGAGCATCAACAAAAACATTAAAAATCGGGAATAAAACCGAAACTAAACGATCTTAAACCGTATGCACTAAACGTGCCCAAACAAAATGTATACGTGCTACGCGCAGCTGCTGTCGGCGTCGGGTGTTCAAAAGATAGACAGTTTTCTAAGCATAGTTTGCACAATTTATGTCTCAGAAAGCAACATTGACAAAAAATTTGGGTTACCTCCCGGAAGCACCTCTTTTATTTTTGTTCTAGTTATATATAAACATTTTATTTAAATTTTTTATTTTTTGTTTATACAAACAGTGACATATGTTTGTAAAGTCATTACTTCTGCATGCGGTGGCTGAGTACTGGACACCTGCTGGCGGTTTTGGACACTTTGCCGACTGTGGACATTACGCTGACCGCAAGCGGTGGACACTGGTTAGCGTACTATTTACGGTCGGCAAAGCGTGCAGTAGCAAAATTTATTTTAAAAGTCGGCGTAGTGTCCGCGGTCGGCGAAGTGTCCGCGGTCAGTGATGTGTCCTGTAGGCGTAAATGTGCATACCTGAGCTTCTAATCTAAATATAATGAGACATATTTAATTCACATGCTATGATTAAAGTTGTCTCTAACTAAAGCTCTAATTAAAATCTACAAGAAAAAGATAGCTTTATCTCATTCTTAAAAATACGAGAATTGGTCACCATGGCAACATGTTATTAACTTAATAGTGAGATTTAAATATGGCGCAACGAGTTTAATATAAGAGGAGAATTGGAGAACATTTTCAGCACTTTCGGCATTTTGAGAAATTTCAAGAAGTTTTGAAATTATCCTTATTTTGGGTATATATTTGCAAGTTAAAGGTATATTCTCCAGTCATGCTCACTTTTGAGGGTTTATTCTCGTTTGTGCTCCGGGAATATTCTCCAAAAATAAATGCTCGAGATTTTCCAACACTAAGTGGCACACTATATATAATAGTGAGGTGCATAATGTTGAAATCAGTAGTATCTTGCAGGTATCTACCTAAAATGATGTTCATTTGTTGTAATTAGCTCTGAGTATGTTTTGTATTTATCAAATGCGGAAGTTTTGATCTGTGGTGGGGATCTGTATATTCATAGTGTGTTAAGCTGCTTAAGGAATAATTTTTCAACTTCTGACACTTGTTCCTCACTTTTTACTGGTATCATCTCAATTAACGTGTATTCGTTTTATTCTGTTCGTGATTAACGTGGGTTCTCTGTGAGCTGTTATTAGTGTGAACTGCACTTTCAATGTCTTATTCTATTTCCTCTTGAATTTCATTTTGCGAGATCGGTCTGCATACTTGGCATCTATTGTTATTTCTGACATAATACAAAAGTATTTGAATTATTAAATATAGGTAAAGTCTAATAATGACCTTGTTTTATTTATTTATTTATTAACCCACATTTTTATAAATGAGATGTGTGTAATTCGCAAACGACATTCCAGGACAGCTGTTTCGAGTTTTTCTACTCTCATCGAGTGGAGGTACTCGTTTGGGAATTACACACATATAGTCTCTTCTTTTATACCTCGCTAGAAATAACATTAATATCAAAAATTAATAGTTACAACATCTATAGAGTAATATACCGCATTAAGCGGTGTTCTCTACAATATTTCATACCTCCAGCTGATGAAAGTCAAAAAGCTCGAAACAATAGTTCTGCAGTGTCGTTTGTGAGTTACACACATCTTATTTATAAATGTGGGTTAATAACGCCATTATTAGACTTTATTTGTAAATAGTATCCACCATATTTAATAATGGAAACATTTTTGTATTGTATTTTGTTGAATAGATTTTAATAATACGTAGGTTGTCAAATTAAAAAAGTTAAATCTTGCAACAACAAATAGTAAGACGGAAATCTTACCATAAACTGCGAATAGTGGTTTATTTGATGAATTGCTATTTATACTCGTAGACATTTTTTATTTTTTATGTGATTTTTGTAGTTTTGCTAAATGTTTTGTTTTAGTAAAATATTTTATAGATAAATCTTATTAGATATTTCGAATTATTTTTTGCATTTTATTGGCCTAGTTAACCTCATAAAATAAATGTCTAACTCTAAGTTAACTAGTAGAAATTTAATAATTTCCCTACTTAAGTTAGTATATTTCCATTTTTCCGATAAAGCAAAATGACCATTATTTTTACATAATCGTTCTATACAATTCAAATGGAATGTATAGTGTTTTTTAGTCGTGTCCGATATTACGAATAAGGATTAAAATCTTGAAAGGAAATTTATTGAAATTATAGGAAAAATAAATATTCTGAAAGAGAACTGTCAATTTAAATTTAAAATATATATTTTTTAACGTTACCTGCCAACTAGAATCTAACTTGGGGCTACAGCGACTTATTATCACCCCGCTTTGACTAACTAAACTACGAAGAATCATTAGCGCGCACGCGCGTCGATCGCATTTACTTTAAAAGTAGGTTGTACCTATTTAAATGATTTCTCCTTATACGAGGGTCTAAATGTTCTTTTCGCCATTTTCAGGATATTAGTACTTTAAACTGACGAATACAATGATTAACGAATAATAACTTTATTTACTTGCAGAGATTTACAAACGATTTTTTAAAAGCACTGGTTAATTCCTATATTCAAATTTCATAATAAAACATACCGTATGTATTTTTACAATGCGCAACTTAATCTAAAAAACATTAAATAAGAGATAAAATTATATACAATTTCACTTATCATTATTTACTATCTTTTCTATATATTTAGTTGACGATCGATCAAAAAAATTTAAACGCTTTAATTATAAAATAGTAAAATAAATAAAATATGTTAGTGAATTAATAAGCATATTGTCCAATACTCATGCTGATATAAACATGTTTTTTATCCAACTTTGTAAAGTCTAGGTCATGAAAATGAAACACTTTCGGTAGCTCTAAAGTCGAGTTATAATAATAGAATTTATTAATTAAGTTTCTATTTCGTGGGAGTAAACCACTAACATAAACAAGTTGCATTTGTGGCAAATGTGTGACCTTTATTCTTTAATAATAACTCTTGGAACTTGAAATCGAAAGGATAACTATCAAGATGACTTTCGTATTTTACTTCCTTTTCTTTCACCCCTTCAAACTAATTCGACCTTCAAAGCTGGAAACACATGTGTATGGTATTTTTTGCAATTTAATTGTTAATGTAGCATAATATATTCTTACCTGTACCTCTACTGGTCTATTATTAATAACTAAGTGAAGAAGGTACTGTAATAAAATGCAAAGATTTGAGGAATCGTTTGTCCGAGAGTGAATACAATCAATCAAAATAACAATTTCCAACTGCATTTAATTTTTTTAGATATCATATCGGGAAATTATTCTTTTTTTTTTTTTTTTTTTAAATTAAATAATGCCTCAACTACTTGGTTATTGGCATCTCATGTACAATTAGAGATTACATCATATTTGATAATAGAGACCTGTAATTTTTAAGAATTTTATCAATGACGCGACACTATCACTGTTATCTTGCACCACATCTTTTAAAGAGTTCTGTAGATTACATTGTTGTCTTTGAATTGAATATTTAACACAATTGATAATTAAGTGTTCAACTGTCATTGGTGAGGCACAAACTTCACAAAAGGGTTGGTCTTCTTTATTGAAAATATATGAGTGCGTGATTCGTGAATGACCAATTCGTATTCTTGTTAAAACAACTGATTCTTTACGATTATGTTGGATATATTTCCAGGGTTTTGTTGATGGTTTCACCTGTCTCAGTCTTGTTTGGGAAGTGCTCCATACATTAGACCATTTTTCTTGTGACAGTGTTTTGATGTGATGGTGTAGATCGGTGTGTAGGACAGAGGTTACGAACTTTGCTTGGTTAGATGTTATAGCTTCTTTAGCCAGCTTGTCTGCAATTTCGTTGCCTTGTATACCAACGTGGGAAGGGATCCAACCGAAAGCAATGTTTTTATTAATTCGGCGTGCTTTTTCTACATTTTCAATAATTTCTGTTGCTAATGGGTTTTTAGAGTGTTCGTTTTGTAGAGCAGAAAGTGCACTGAGGGAGTCTGAAGCTACTAGAAATTTTTGGGTACTAGTGTTAATAATAAGTATGCGCTTTACGGCTTCGGATAGGGCGAACAATTCCGCAGTAAAAATACTTGTTATTTTGGGAAGCCGATATGTATACTTAACTCCATTATCTACCACAGCAGCACCTACTCCGATATTTGTCTTTGACGCGTCAGTATAAAGCACTCTATGAGTAGAATGTGCATGAAGAGTTTCGTTTGCGAAGCAGCGGAGGATTTGCGGATTTGTATCATTTTTGGTAGAAAGTGGGCGGTTAAATGATATAGATATGGGAGTTACTTTCCAAGGAGGGGTTTCTAAAATATGTTTGGGCATTACTTTTTTGAGGCAGTTTCTTAAAGATGGGAAAGTATCTTCTGTCAAGAATGTTGGAGGAATTTTTAGGGAGTTGAGGTAATGTGTGGTTTTCTTCAGGACCATAGGGGAGAGGGGATTTTTAACGTTTGCAGCACAGTTGGTTAAATAGTTTAACGTGAGTTGCTGTCTTCTGATGTGTAGAGGTAGTAAGCTTACTTCTGACAAGATACTCTCGATGGGGCTTGTTCTAAATGCCCCAATTGCCAGGCGCAGTGCGGTATTTTGAATAACATCTAAAGTTTTTAGGATGTGGTTATTGGCAAATCTGTACACTACACATCCGTAATCAAGTTTTGATCTAATCAAGGCACAGTAAACTTTGATTAACGTATCTCTGTCTGCACCCCAGTCGGTATGTGCTAGTGTTTTTATAATATTAAGCTTTTTATGGCAATCAGTTTTAAGTTGCTTAATATGAGGGACCCAGGTAAGTTTAGGATCAAATGTCATTCCAAGATATTTGATGGTCTCAGCGTATTCAATCGTAGAAGAGTTTAAGTTTAGTACTGGTTTTTGGTTTGTACGTTTGCGTGTAAATAATATCGCTTTAGTTTTGGAAGTGGAGAATTTGAATCCTGTCGTTGTCGTCCACGTACGAAGGTCATCAATTGATTGTTGGATAAATTTACCCATAGAAGTTAAGTTTGTACCTTTACAGTAGATAATTAAATCGTCTGCAAAAAGTAGAGCTTTTGTTGGAAGTTGAATAGCTTTTGTAATATCATTAATAGCAAGAAGAAATAGAGTTACACTTAGTACAGATCCTTGGGGTAATCCGTTTTCCTGTATAAAGTGTTTAGATAGACTATTGTTCCATTTAACTCGAAATTTTCTTAATTTCAAAAAATTATTTATAAAGTGTAGGATGTTACCTGTTAAACCTACTTCTTTAATAATGCTAATAACTCTTCTTTTCCAAACCATTTCATAAGCCCTTTCCAGATCGAAGCTAACAGCCAGTACTTGTTGCTTGTTATTAAAAGCTTCTCTTACTTCAGAATCAAGCATTGCAATTGCACTTATAGTATTATGGTTTTTCCTGAAGCCAAACTGAACAGGATTTAATAAATTATTGTGTTCTAAAAACCATGTAAGTCGGAGATTTATGATCTTTTCTAAGATTTTGCTCATACAGCTTGTCAGTGAGATTGGTCGATAGCTTCCAGGATCGGTTTTGTTCTTATTAGGTTTTAGAATTGGAATTATCAACGCTTCTCTCCAAGTATCAGGGTATGTATTACCCAACCATATTTTATTATATACGTTTAAGAGTAACAATTTAGATTTCGATGAAAGGTTTTGGTAGAAGGAAAAGGGGATGTTGTCAAGGCCGGGAGTTTTATTTTTAGCTATATTGTTGAGGACGAATTCCAGTTCTCTTAAGGCTATGGGCAAATTTATATCAAGGGGTAGTTGCTCTGTTTCAACGAATAATGGAATTGCTTCTTGTTCAGCTTTATGAGTCCGGAATTCTGGATGGTAGTTTTGATTGCTAGAATTGGTGGAGAAAGTTTCACCGATTATGTTAGCAATTTCTTCATTGTTATTAACAGTCTTGTCGTTTACGTTTAATATTGCAGATGTGGAAGCTTGATAGTTTTTAATTTTTCTTATTTTAGCCCATACTTCTGATGAATCGGTAGAACTACTTATAGAAGCAACAAAGTCTGTCCACGATGCTCTTTTACTGGCTTTTAGGATAACTCGAGCTTTAGCTCTCGTTTTCTTAAAGAGAATAAGGTCTTCTTGTGCTTTTGTACGTTTATATTTATAAAGAGCTTGTTTGTTTGCTTTGATGGCAGCTTTACAGTTCTCATTCCACCATGGTACTGGTTTTTTGTGGATGGTAGGTTCAATGTACCCTATTACATTTTTGGCAGAGTCTATAATGGCAGCAGAGAAAGACTCTATTATGTGATTAATGTCAGTAATTTCCTCTTGTAGAATTTGCTCTAGCTTTCTGTCAGTGACTTCTCGATAGAGTTCCCATCTTACATTTTTTAAATTCCAGTGTTTTCGAAACAGTGGTACTTTTGCAATTTGATACGATGTTGCTGCTGTCGTGGTAATATAATAATGATCGCTACCATATAATTCAGTCGATGCCGCCCATTCTAGGCCGGGGGCAAGCTGAGGAGAACAAATTGTAAGATCAATGGCCGATGGAGTTCCATATGACATATTAAGGTGAGTAGTACTCCCATCATTAAGTAAAACGAGATTATGATCGATGATTAATTTCTCAATTATACGACCTCTACAATCAGAATGGGAGGAGCCCCATATGAGATTATGAGAATTTAGGTCTCCCAATAAAATAAATGGTGGTGGCAGTTGATCAATGATATTTATTAGGTCATTAATGTCAAAATTGGTAGAATTTGGTATATAAATATTGCATATAGTAACGGTAGTGCGAAGAAAAAACGTTTGGACGGCAATCGCTTCAAACTCAGTGTTCAATAAAATCTGCTTATATGGTAGGCTTTCATGAATGTAGATAGCAACCCCACCGCTGCTTATTACTGCATTGGTGCGGTTTTTGTTGAATGTTTTGTAGTTTTCAAGGTTTACGTAAGACTTATCATTAAAATTAGTTTCTTGTACACATATTATTTCGGGACACAGTTGTTTAATAAGTAATAGTAGGTATTCTCGTTGGGTAGAAAAACTATTAATGTTCCACTGAAGAATTGTCATTGTTAAGGTTGTCATCATTTCTTGTATCTGTACTGTCTCCCATTTCATCTTCTTGTCCTATTTCAAGAACCAATTTCTTTTTAATTCTGGTGAAGCGATTCTTAAAAGACTGGGGAGAATAAGGATATAAGGTATCTATCATATTTATAAGTCCTTTTAAATCGTATGTATAATCTTTTGCAATTGCCATTGGGGAAATCGCACCAAGAGCATTTTCTATAAAATCCATAAATGCATCATATCGTAAAGTAAATTGGTCAGGTGAATTTTTAATTATCTCCCTTATTTTGTTTAAATCATCGTTCATTGATAGGGTTTCTTGTGATGATAAACTTTCTTGTGATACTGATTTCCTCTTTTTTTTATTTTTACTCAAAATTTCTTTCTGCTCTTTTACAATTTTAGGTACTTTAAAGAGAGGAATTTTTTGAATATTGTTTTGTTTACTAGAAGAATCGATATCGTTTATTTTTGGTAAGGGATATTCTATTTCAGTCGCGGCAGCGGCTTGAGGAATAACTACGGTTTCTTGTGTATGATTATTGGGGCATGAAGCTGCTACATGTCCATTTAGTTTGCAGATGTGACATGTTATGCCGTCAACAGATAGAAATATTCTGTACTCTGTTTTTTCGTGTTGCACGAGTAAAGAAGAAGGAACAGTGGATTCGTCGTCAGCTATATAGACTTGCCTCCGAAAACTTAGCACATGTGCGTATTCTGGATTTGATAAACCAGCCCGTAAAAATGAAATTTGGGAAACTAATTTCAATCCCTGTAATTTTAATGTTGTTTCGATAACTGAATGTGGTATGGATGGGCAGGCGTTCGAGATTACCAATCGTTTAGCGGATGTGATAAGTCTTCTTATTTGTATGTCTGTACCGTTAACATTTATTTTGCTGTGATTTGAGAGAAGATTATCAACTTGTTCTTTGTTGGAAAGAAAAATGCAAATTCTATTATTCGATAATCTAGAGACGTACCTTATGTTGTGTGGTTTTACGATGTTGCCGACTGCTATGACATAATCTTGTTGTGGTGTGTTATCAATTGCAGGGATTACAATCGCTTGGTCTTTTCCGGGAAATTGGGGTGTTGAGGTTTTAAGTATATTGGAGTACATTTTCGGTTAGGTTGGCGAGGTACAGTAGGGAATTACTAGTTATTAGGGTAATAAGGATAAATGCAGAATTGGTATATTAAGTCGTCTTCTATTATAGAGAACGTATAAATAACACTCTTCTGATATACATACAATAAACCTGATATTATTCACAGCGCTAAATAGCCCGTCCGATTGCTAACACAGTCGAGAGCGAACTCCAAATTATTCTTTAGATTCTGAAATTAGCATTGTATTTATCTGAGAAATAAACATTTTTTCTCATCTACTAATATACTAAAGATACTATAGTGAACTTCATTATATGTTTAGTAGGTATATTAGTAGATGAGAAAAAAATCTTAAGTACCAAGACTACCAAACATCCACAGGCGTTGTACATCATCAATTATTTAACTTTATGTAGAATATTTAGATTTTATAATTATTGTCATGTCAGTAAAATGGAATTATCATTCATAGATTCCTCTAAATAATATGTTTACTGTACTGGTGATTATCAGACGACTGCTGGCCCACCAGGAGATTCCCGGTTAAAAATATTTAAAGTAAACAAAGTAAAGAAACAATATGGTAGGGCGCTCGCCCTCTAAGCGAAGATTTTGGGGTGGTGGGGGCCTCTCCCTCTAAGGAAATATTCTCCCGGGCCCTAGAATTTATTCAGCACGCGCCTGGTGATTGTACATATTGCTGCAATATTGGGGGGGGGGGTCAATAAATAAAAAAGAAACTAATTGAAAGAGATTAATTGTAGTGAATAATAAACCCTCCAACATTATATGCAAGATGAAAGCTATAAATTGCAAAATAAACTCGTTATTGTAGAAATTCACAAACACAACTAAAACAGTCTGAAAATATACACATCTAAATATTGCTTATCTCAGCAGTGTGAAGTGCATACGAAACAGTAGAAGCAGTCGCGATACGACGTATGCGCTATTATTCTCGTACGCAATGTGTACGACCGTGATAGCGCATACGTCATATCGGGACTGGTTCCACTGCCTCATATGCACGGCACGCTGCTGGCTTATATTTTAAGAAATTTCTCCGGCTATAATTTCTAAACTGGAAAATAAGTTCCATAAATGCATGAGACGAAATCAGGCGGGTCGCTAAATAATTAGGAAACTATTTAAATTATATCTGTAAAACTTTGTTAATGGACCAGACACAAATAAATACACAAATAATTTTTTTTAAACATTTAAATAGATAATTTTATTTATTAACACAGAAAAGAAATAAAATTTAAAACTCCTTAAAGAGAAAAGAAAACAACTATTATATTTCAAAATTAAAAATTCAAGAAAATCAAATTAAATTTCGGTGTCAAATAGATTTAACAAAATAAGAATTAAGAGACATTCTAATTCTCTTTGTCCTTTTCAATTCTTATCTGATCAATCCAACAAGCTTAAATTACTTACTATTAATAAAAAAAATAAAATTTGAAAATTATTTTAAATTTTAAAATTATTTGGCGCCACACAAAAAAGTTAATCACCCTAACTCGAAAGTTAGCAGATTTCTGTTACAGTTGGTAAAATTACCTGCTTATTTGTTGGTATGATGTTTACATTCCATGTCATCCTTCAAATGGATTTTATTTGTGATTGTTGAAGATAATTATAATTATTAATGGAGCAACACGTATCTTCCACGACGTGAGTACATAAAATAATTCGGTTATTTGTAATAAGATTCCATTACCTTCCTTTAATTTGTTCCATACAAAATAAAAATTCCAAAAACATTTTTCCAAACAACAATAACAGTCTGATCAATAAATTTTAAAACACTGCACTTTCGTTTAATACACTTTTAGTTCACTTTGATTGTTCATTTAAATTATTAAGAACTTATAAAAAGATTTAAAAATAAAACAAGATGACATTTGTCATAACCTCACTTTGTTGACATTTGAGTGACGTAAAATTCACCAACATAACCTCGAATCTTATCAAAATAACGTACAAGCTGACATGACTTCTGCTCTATATAAAAATTCAAGAGAGAGTAACCAAATTTTCGTGCTGTTTTTATAATAATTGGAAAACAATTGCGAATCGCTAGTGAATTTCCTAGTTGGAACTAGAAACAAAACAACATCTTTTTCACCATAAACCTTTCTAATCAAATTGTTGATAAAAAATTAAATTAATTGTTTAAATTAATGTTATAAAATGAAAGAAGAAAATGTTTCCTTCATTTTGGTGCCTAATACGGCTATTTAAATGCAAATTTAGAGTTAGGACTCATTGGCAACCATCTTGGGTTTTCTGACAAACATTACTTTACAAAAATTCCAATAATAGCATTTTAACATTTTGCTACATCCTTTTCTTATCACAAAATTAATTCTAAGATCCAGTCAAACAAAAATTACATAAATTTTGACACCAAAATTATGAAAATAAACTAAATTTTAACATTCTAGCAGACCCTGCTAAAACGTTACAATTTTGGGATTTTAAAGGCCTAAACCTTCTCTATAGAAAGTTCACCATTTTAACATTCTAGTGTTAAATGCACGTTAGAACTTGGTTAACAATATTGCAGTAAAATATTTTACTTAGAAATTCAAATAACATTGAAAAATATCCATTTACTATGGAAAATTATGAATCGTCAAAGAAATAGAACATTTTCTTGCAATTCACTAATAAAAACTGTAAGAAAAGTAATAAATACTTGTGTATACCTTCTTACCTATGCCTCAGGCGAAATCATGCCATAAAATGGCTTCAAAATATCTAAATGCGAAAAGATCAACCAACGACAGAAAATCGTTCATCTTAAAATTGAGTTTGTGAAATTCAAGTGAAGAATCTGTTTAAAATTAATCGCTTTCCACCTCACAGTGTTGTAATGCGTATTTTCAACATTATTAATGCAAAATTTTATTGTTTTTTAAAATAAGAAATTTATAAAATCCTTTCGCCTGGAAGATAGGCAACACATCGTGCATACTTGTTATGCCTATATTACAACAATATATTGCAACAGAGCTACCGCATAATTTCTTTTAACAACTTGCCGCAAGGGTGCAATTCAATCTTTGGCGCGTTTCAATAAGAAAAACTTCTTTCGGCTGTTAAAACAACAAAACTCTCAAAAATAAAAGAGGCAGTTTAATCGCTAAATGTTCGTTCGGTTTTATTTTTTTCTGCGGATTTTATGGACGTCAATCTTAATTTTTTAGTTCAATACTGTAGGATCTATAACGTCATCGACTAAATGGAGCCCCTCTATTTCTTTGCTAGAATTTAAAAGTTAAAAATCATCAGAAAAAGATGAACTTTTCAACCCGATCATATCAGATTTTAAAATTATGTTCTCTTTTCTTCGACATCTACCAAAAGATGTATGTAGTCAAGCAGTATTTGGAAGAATCTTCAAATTTAGAACTCTGGAGCAATACAAAATAATCTAGCAGTATTGATGCAAGCAATAATTATTTGAAATAACTATTCAAAAGAAAACTGATTAAAATGCGGCAAAGATCCCAGGAATGACTCGGATATACAGGGTGATTAATTATAATGGGGTTTATGGGGCGAAACATGAGGAAAATTAAAAACGTTAACACTTTAAAAATGCTGTAATAAGAGTGCTTGGTAAAGGTCATCACATGGTGGTATTATGAATGAAAATGGGTTTATTCTTGAAATCTGTGTTTATTTTATTTTTGAAGAGATTCATTACTAATCATTACTGCATTAGCATTACGTATTTACCTAAATTACGTAATATTTATCTTACTGTAACGTTCTTTTTCAAAATAATAACAAAAGTGCTGTTTAAATCGTCTATTAATAAGAAATATTTATTTACAAACACTAATGAATACACTATAAATTAACGCTATGATTATAAATCATTAAAACTATTATTTACAGATTATGAATTTCTAATATAACATTTATCTATACAGTTACTATTTATTTCGTGAAACACAGTTAACGACTCGCTGTTGACTGCCTCTTTTCTCCGCGAAGCCGACTTTATACCCTCCTATAAACGTTCCAGAAGTCGCCCGAACATACCATGTATTTCTAGAATACACCAGAAGGCCGTGCGTCTACGCCGCGGCTCTGGAATGTTCCACAGCCCGTTGACGGCCAGACGAGGCTTTGCACTCGTTACACTGCCCCCCTCTTCAAGTCTGTTCTGTCCCAGAATAAGTTTATTCCCTGGTTTCTGTAGAAAGGGTCGTGACGATATCGACAGTCTTCACCTCGACTACACGTTCCATTACGGTAGAAGTAACAGTCTACACTCTTCGTTGGCCTTAATGCGGGCTGTGGGTCAAAACTGCAGACGAAGATCTTGACGTCCGTACCTCTAAAGACGACTTCCAGCATGTTTCTAACGATTCTCCAATCCAGCTGGTCCCGCCCACAGCCGAGTTTGGGAACTGCCAATTTGTTAATACCCCTGGTAAGCAACGCGATCTTCAAATTCTATAATGCCCTCCACAAGTCGGCGTAACTCGGTTTCTGGTAGTAAAACTGCTTGGTTACCAAGTAGTAAATGGATCGGTCATGATCAGGCAAGCGTAAGGATTTACCAACAGAGGGATTTTGTTCTCGAAGTTCATTCAGCCGTCCAAATTTATTTCTAAACACTACTGCGATCCCCCTGGACATACGGAGATCCTCGGAGACACAGTGGGCAATGGAATAATCACCAGGGACCTGGAAGAGATCTTGTTGCATCTCAGTCGTGACTCCGAATCGCGCTTTTCTAGTTCCAGAAAACGCAGCCATAAATTCTCTAAAGGTTGGCTGATCAACTTCAGGCCTTACGGTATTGATAGCGACCTCAGCGTCATCTTCCCGATCCGGGACTGCGTCATTATTTCCCTCATAGTGCGCCAGACGATTGGAGTGTACCACCTTTGATTTCCCCCTTGGCAATTTCTGGATGCGATAAATCAAGTCATTTATTCGTTTCTTCACCTGGTATGGACCCTCCCAATTCCGCTGTAACTTTGGAGAATAGCCACGACGCCTTTGCGGGTTGTATAACCAGACAAGCTCTCCAGGTTGAAACCCTCCTTCTTGGGCTCTCACATCGTACGTAGCCTTCATCCGGTCACTCGCGATTCGACTATTATTTCGGGTTCGGTCGTGAATATCCTCCAACTTCTTCTTTAAGTTGATGACATAATCATTCCCGGCTACCTCCTGCTCTATAGGTGGAGACCCAAATTCCAGATCACACGGTAACCGTAACTCGCGTTCAAACATCACAGACGCTGGTGACTGACCGGTTGTTTCGTGAACCGATGCACGATAAGCCATCAGGAACAGATGCAGGTATTGGTCCCAGTCTCGTTGATGATCGGAGACGACTTTGGCCAAATATTTGCCCATTGTCCGATTCATGCGTTCTACCATTCCATCGGACTGCGGATGTAACGGTGTGGTCCGAGTCTTGCGAATGCCCAACAATCGACAGACTTCTCCAAAGAGTACAGACTCAAAATTGCGGCCTTGATCCGAATGCAGCTCCATGGGCACTCCGAAGCGACTGAAAAACTCTTTGACTAGTAAGTCAGCAACAGTCGCAGCTTCCTGGTTTGGTAGGGCATATGCTTCTGGCCATTTGGTAAAATAGTCCATTGCCACTAATATGTATTTATTCCCATCGTCGGTTTCGGGAAATGGTCCGGCAATATCTATGGCTATTCTTTCCAGAGGACTACCCACATTGTACTGCCTCATAGGTGCTCTTCGTTTCCCCAAGGGTCCGTTACCAGTGGCACATAGTTCACATTTCCGGCACCACTCCTTCACGTCTTCTTTACAGTTGACCCAATAAAAACGCTCCCTAACTTTCTCCAAAGTCTTTTTCACACCGAAGTGTCCTCCTGAGGCACCGTCATGGAGATGTCGCAATACTGTAGCCACTCGGCTTCTTGGAACCACGAACTGAGACCTAATGGTGGTGCCATCTTCACTCTCCAGTACTCGCTTCAGGAGATCGTCTTCCACCTTCAAGGACTCCCATTGGGCCCAATATGCTTTGAGCGTTCTGTTGAAAGGGCTGACGGCCTCCCAGGCAGGCCTTTCTCCAACGCGCTTCCATTCCAGTACCATTTTTAGTTCGGGATCAGCCTCCTGCTGTCGTTGCAATTCTTCCGGCAACCAATTGTCGTTGACGATGGTAGTCCTTAATACTTGGCAAACCACTCTCTTCCAAACGAGAGCAATGACGGCAATCCGTTGGACAGGGTCTTCTTGAAAGAGCATCGGCATTTCGATGACTAGTGCCCGCTCGATGTTCGGTGTCAAAGTCGTATCCTTGTAATCGTTCGATCCACCTTGCGACCTGGCCTTCAGGATTACGGAATTGTAGAAGCCATTTCAACGCTGCATGGTCCGTCCTCAATAAAAACTTCCGCCCGTACAAGTATTTGTAGAAGTGCTCGACGGACTTCACGACGGCCAATAGTTCTTTTCTGGTCACACAAGAATTCCTTTCGGCTTTAGACAAAACCTTACTAAAATAGCCGATGACCTTTTCTTGTCCATCCTGTATCTGAGAAAGTACACCCCCAATGGCCAGATTAATTGCATCTGTGTCAAGTATGAATTTCCCTTCTGTCCGTGGATAGCTCAATATTGGTGCGGTTGTCAGGGCACGCTTCAGCTGTTGGAAAGCTGTTTCACACTCTCCGCTCCAAACATACTCGCGTCCATCTTCAGTTAGCCTTGTCAGAGGCTTCGCTATATTGGCAAACCCAGGAACGAAACGCCTATAGTAGGTACATAACCCAAGAAAACTACGAACTTGGTGTTTATCTTTCGGTGTTGGCCACTCTTGAACTGCACGAATCTTATCGGGGTCGGCTGCCACTCCATTTTGTGATGCGACGTGCCCGAGATATTTCACTTCCTTTCTGAATATGTGGCACTTTTTCGGACTCAGTTTCAGATTGGCTCCACGTAGTCTTCGGAACACTTCCTCTAGGTTTTTCAAATGTTCGTTGAATGATTTTCCGACTACAATCACATCATCTAGGTATACCAGGCAGGTCTGCCACGACAGCCCTCTCAGGATGGTCTCCATTAGACGCTCAAAGGTGGCCGGAGCGTTACATAGACCGAAAGGCATAACTGTAAACTGCCATAGTCCGGAACCAATAGTGAACGCGGTCTTCTCCCGGTCTTCAGGTTCCATTTCAACTTGCCAATAACCACTCTTCAAGTCCAAAGTCGAAAACCATCGTGAACCAGACAGGGTATCTAACGTGTCGTCGATGCGTGGTAAGGGATAGCTGTCTTTCTTGGTCACGTTATTGAGCTGCCGATAGTCCACACAAAATCTCGTTGACCCGTCCTTCTTACTGACCAGGACCACCGGTGATGCCCATGGACTGCTGGATGGCTCGATGACCCCTTGTTCTTCCATATCAGTAATAATCTTTTCGGCTTCTGCTCGCCTTGCTAGAGGTAGACGCCTCGGCTGCTGACGGACAGGCATAGAGTTGCCTGTATTGATTTTATGTTTTACTATATTTGTTCGTCCCTTCTGGCTATCGTCAAGAGCGAAGATATCTTGGTATCGGTGAACCAAACCCTGTACCTCTTTCACTTCCGTTCTGTTAAGGTCTTCGCACGAACTAGTAACCATACCCACTAATTTTCCACCATGGTCTTTGGGCACTGGTTTTGGAACATCAGCCATACACCTGGCTACTCGAAATACTGGCACACACTGTCCCACAAGGGTACTCTTCTTCAATGTCACCGGATCCACATTAACGTTCATAATTCTCACCGGTACTCTCTTTCCAACCTTGATCAGCGCTTTTCCCACCAGTATGCCACTATGGATCTTCTTATCACAAACAGGCTCCATCATTCGCACACATCCTACCCGAAGATCTCCATCCAAACCCGCCTCGATAACCATCTCGCTTTGACCCGGCAATATCACATCTTCAGTCAGCAAAACCCTTACAACCGGATCTTCTCGTGGGTGCAACGGAAGTTCTTCGTTACCGACCTTCAAAACACCCTCTTTCAAATCCAACGTAAAACCAAATTTTCTCAGGAGGTCCATTCCCAAGATGAAGTCATCAGTGATATAGGCTACCAGCACCTCATGATCACGTTCTTCACTTCCAATGCCAATCTTCATCTTCACCACTCCGCGTGTTGGTATCACTTCACCTGTTGCTGTACGGAGTTGAGTAGTTGTTGGTAACAGCTTCATACTTGTTCGTAGAACGTTAGGGCGTATGATGGACTTTGTCGCCCCCGTATCAATGAGTAGTGGAACAGTACGATTAGCAATTTTCCCATCTACGAACAAACTGCTGGTACTATTGTTTGATGTTACGGCATGGATGGTGATCTTCGGGGCATCTCTACTCAAGGTCAACGTTCGCCCCCACTCGTCGACCTTCTTTAGTTTTCCAACTGCTGAACCTGTTTTGGTTTAGGGCAACGACGTCGTATGTGACCTTGTTCGCCGCAATTCCAACAACGAGGCCCTCGAACTTCTTGATGATTCTTCTTACGGCTTTCTTCCTTCCGAAGAACTCTCAGTACTAACTCCTCTAGGTGATCTTTAGAACCTTCTTCTTCCTCCACAACGGCCCGAACACGCCCGTGACCTCGGGACGCTTGTTTTGCAGCTTCAAATTCTAAGGCGTGAGCAAGCGCATCATCAGTTGTTCTTGGTCGTGCTAGCCTCAATGATTGTTGTGTTTCCCCGTCTCTTAACCCATCAATGAAGGTCTGCACAGCGAGCTGTCCCAGAAACGAATCGGGTGCCGTAGGGTACGCCAATCGGACAAGCCGCGCAACATCGGCTTCAAACTCCTGCAGGCTTTCTCCATTCTTCTGGATACGATTCTTCACTTGCGCGTGATACACTTGTTGAAGATGCGCGTCTCCATATCTCATCTCCAATCTAGACACTAACAATTGATAATCATTTTCCTGTCCTGCTGGGATTGTTTGCAGGACGTTCAACGCGTCTCCACGCAAAGCCACAGTTAAAGAAACGGCTTTTTCCTTGCCTGTCCATCCGTTGGCCCCAGCGGCCGCCTCAAATTGTTTGTAGTAGGTGGACCAAGGTATCTTTCCATCGAACGTGGGTGGTTTTACTTTTATCCCTACGGCACGACCCTTTTCTTCTTTAAATTGTTTCTTTTCTTCATTAAACGGCCACTCAGAAGTTGAGGAAAACCGTAGTTGACTCATTCTCTCTTCCAACAGTTTAGTTACGCTACCTTTCTCGGCTGTTGGTGGTAATTGCATTTGGGCCATTTTCTCTTCTACCATCTTATTACCCTATCCTGTTTTTCCAATTTCATTTCTAATAGTCCTAACGCACTGGAGTTTTCCAACAATTCTTCGAAAACTTTATCTTCCAACGCTTTGACATTTTCCAGCAATTCTCCTTTAAGCCTTCTAGAACTTTCTTCGGACTTTTCTAGTAATTCTTCCTTAAGCAATCTTGTGTTTTCTAGTAAATCTTCTTTAAGCGTTCTAGAATTTTCTTCAGACTTTTCCAGTAGTTCTTCTTTAAGCATTCTAGTATTTTCAACAACTTTTTCTTCCAGTGCTTTAGTATTTTCAAGTAATTCTTCTTTAAGCATTTTAGAATTTTCAAAAACTTTTTGTTCCAGCACTTTAGTATTTTCCATTAGTTTTCTAGCATTCTCTTCGGACTTTCTAGAACTCTCTTCCATTTTACTTAACAACAAACTAGTATCAATTGCGGGTCCAGGTATCTCGAAGCGGTAATTTTCAGGATCTTCCTTCTGTTCTAAAAGCCATTCTCTTAGCCGTTTATTTAAAACTTCTTTCTTTCCATTATTATCCAAGTCCCTCTCGTCCAATTCCCGTTTTAAATCTATCACTAAGAGATCTTTTAATAGTTTCATCACCATTTTAATTGTTTGTTGAAATTAATTTTAACACTAAAAATTTATTCTCACAGCACTTTATTTAATTATTACGCGATTTTATTTATTTTAAAACTCCACACCTGACAACACTGTAACGTTCTTTTTAAAAATAATAACAAAAGTGCCGTTTAAATCGTCTATTAATAAGAAATATTTATTTACAAACACTAATGAATACACTATAAATTAACGCTATGATTATAAACCATTAAAACTATTATTCACAGACTATGAATTTCTAATACAACATTTATCTTCACATTTACTATTTATTTCGTGATATACAGTTAATGACTTTCTGTTGACTGATCCTTTTTATCCACAAAGTCGATTTTATACCACCATACAAATCTTCTAGAAGTCGCTCGAACATACCGGTATATTGCTAGAATAACCGCGTCTATTTCACAGGCTTCGTGCGATGAGTAATACTCTCGATTGCTGTAGAATTTTCCATTTGTTGTTCGAGAAGAAGTTCTTTCTTTTTCTCTCTTGTTACAATATTTTAATAAAACTGTGAAACTTTTACTAATCTTTATTTATTTCATAATTATGGAGTTCCACAAAGTAAGGCTGGAAACAATAAACAAAAATAAAAAATATAGGTTGTAATTTAAAAAAAATAACGATGACGTGATTACTTACGTCATTACAATAAATGACGTAACAAGAGCCACAGTATATATAACAAACAGTAGGTTTACTTGCGTGCGGCACCTTTCATTTCATTAATCCACCTTTGAATATCACGCCCATAAACGAAGTAGTGCACCGCAGTTTATCGGTGGACATCGCCTACGAGTGCCGGTAAATAAAACGCAGAGCCGCATTCAGTAAAATTATGTGTCGAGCAAATATGTAAACAAAATCTTTTGTTATATAATAGTATAGTAAAATATGAAATAGAATTATGTGTAGTGAACCACTTCATTGAAGTTTTACTTATCGAATCTAATAAATAAAACGATAATCAATTTAGATATTCAAAACATTTATTAAACTAAGTTAAAAGAGTTGTTTCTTGTTACATCGTTAATTACCAACTAAAGTTACATTATTCTTTCAAGCCATTAACAATATTCTTGCGCTGCAATAGTCATTTCATTTTATTTAGAATTAATTACGAACAAATGCATAGCTGTATACAGTTTGAATACCTATCCAACAAACAAATGGAGAATCTAGGTCACCGAAATCACATACGTAGAAAATAGGGGATATGAAATCAATTTACACTATAACAGTGGCGTGCGGTGAGAATTTAGGCTAGGGAAGCAACCACGATTTTAATTTTAATATACCTAGGTACAGGCGCGGATTCACGGGGGGAGGGAATTCCCCCAATTTAGGAATAAGTAATAATAATAATAATAATAATTTATTCAATAATAAAGGGCTTTTACAACTACCTAAATTCATAGAAAAATATAATTCGTATTTATAATACTAATAAGATAGGGCGGTACATAAGGAGTTCATATGGTATGTAATTGCATATTTACTAGACCATCTACAAAGATAATCAATCTAGTGTGTAGATAATTTAAAAATATAAATAAATATGTTATAACAATTAATAACAACTTATATTAAGGAATTACAAAATTGGAATATAACAGGGTCTCATTAACAAATTTTTGTTTCAAGAAATATTCTTTTATTTTTTTACAAAACTATGTTCTTTGCACGACGGCACTGATTAATTAGTCTTAATGCGGTATTGTACACAATCTCCCGCAATTTGCATCAGTTAATTATTTAATAATATTGTTAATGTTGTTAGGTTAATCATTACGCATTTTCTGTTGCATATTTATTAATAATAATCATTGAAATTGTTTGGCTAACAAAAAGTAAAAATTCTAATAAAACGAACAAACAAATAAAAATAATTTTATACTGTTATAACAAACTTTATTTCTCATCAGAAATTAAAAATCGTGTATTAGGATAGCAGAAAAGGTTGAGGGTAGAATAGAATGCTGGCATCCTGGTAATCTATGCATTAATATATTGGTGACAAACCGTATGTATACACTGACGACAGTAACTGCAATATCATCATTAATAGTGCTACTCGTTACCAGAGGGCGCCCAGGTTTTAAAGTTTTTATAGCATGTTTTAAATTCAACGTTATTAAGTTAACATTTATTTTAAGTTGTTTTATAACAATCTCTAATATTATTAATAGTATATTATTAAAAATACAACTTAAAATAAATTGTAACTTAAAAAAGTTTATTTAGAATATGTTTTAAAATTTGTGAAAAACTGGTCGCCATCTGGTAACCAGTAGCACTATTAATGATGATATTACAGTTTGTGTAGTCAATGTCTACATACGGGGTGTCTCCAACATGTCAATTGTGTATGTACCAGGAGTGCATACAACATACTACCCTCAACCTTTTCTGTTATCCTAATACTGCATTGTTAAGGATAAAGGTCGTATCCGCATAACTGTAAGTTTTGAGAAATCAATAAAAAACTAGTTGTTATTATTATACCATCCAAAGCATATTTTGTTTTATATTAAAGTTGTTATTGTATATAAAGTTGTTATATAAAATAAAAACTTTAATTTTAATCAAAAACCGCTTTGGATGGCACAATAACAATTAGTTTTTTATTGATTTCTCAAAACTTACAGTTATGCAAATACGACCTTTATCCTTAACAGGGCAGAATACATGATTTCAAATTTTTAATGAGGAATACTACAGTTGTTATAATAGTAAAATTGTCTTCATTTATTTGTTCGTTTTATTAGAATTTTTACTTTTTTAGCCAAACAATTTTAATAACTATTATTAATAAATATGTAACAGAAAAAGCATAAGGATTAACCTAATAATAAATAACAACTAGCATTAAGAATATTAGTGAAGAATTAACTAATGCAGCTATGCACCGATGTCATTCCGGGAAATTGTGTACAGGGACGCACCAAGCCTAATGAGCGCCGTCGTGCAAAGGAGCCCTCCACATTGCTTACGGAACTTGGATACTGGTCAAATTAGCTGAAATTGTGATATGTTGTAGTTTGCATTATTCTGATCGAAAGTCTCCCCGGCTACAATGCTCCAAAATTAACAGTTTTGGAGTTATAGAGCACGGAATGCAGGAAAAATTCATACTTCGGTATATAGAATTTTAACACGTACAGTCGCTGTAACGTCATTTTTTGTGTATATTTTTTGTTTTTATTTTGATTAAAGCAGGTAATTATGTTGTGCATTCAAGGGAATTATACCGGGTGCCCCATTATATTTTGACCCATTATAAACCTATATAACTTTTGAACTCATTGAGATAATGAACTGTAATGTTTATTAGTCTTCTTATTTTTTAAAGTATTTTTCTGAGTATCCGTTTTTTTGTCCACTTCCGGTTAAATCGGAAATGACATAGCGTATTTTCGGGAATAGGGCAACTTTGTAATTTCAAAAGGAACATCCTGTATATGTTATCACAGTTGAAAAGCCCAATGTTTCCCCTTTCCGATAGTACCTGTCACCATACCTGTCATGGTTATTATACAGGGTGATGGTTTTATAAGCTCTTAAAATGAATATTGCATGTTATTGAAATGCTACAAAAAAAGATGTGTCTTTAACAGAATTAAGTAGAAGCTATGACAACTTTGTAAAGCGAATAAATAAATGTACACAAGTTGATGGACGGCATTTTGAACATCTTTTATAACTTACTAATGTTTAGTGATTTGTTTATTTCTTAATTGTTTAAGGTTTGATAAGTATCCTGTTTCAGCCTTTGTTAGATAAAGTTTCATATGTACATTTTAAATATTAGCAATTGAAGTAATATGTAATTGTCAATAAACTAATTTGAAGTTTACAGTGACGTTTTCTTTAATTTCCACCTGAAATAACAATTTATTCATAGTTATTTAATAAATTAGTTTGTTAATGAAAGCGATTAATGATCGAAACTGTTTAAAGCACGAACGAGCGATAGGGAGTGAGTGCCTTTAATAGTTGAGATCATTAGTTGCTCATTAACAAACGAATTGATTACAACAGTTTTTCGTTGACCGTAAAATTCTTCGATTTTAAGATAGAAAATTTCAAATAATACCGAATCCAAACTTGTGCGTATATCTGGTTGCCCAAAGTAAAACATCATCAAAACGTCAAAATCACAAACGGGTTTATTAATGAAAAAGAGTGTATTAATGAGGTCCATTAATGCATCCTTTTTTCACAAAACAGTTACTTAATAAAAAAGAGTGTATTAATGACGTCCATTAATACATCCTTTTTTAGAAAAAATCATTCATTTATATTGACATTAACAAACGGTCAACGAAAAAAGTATATAATTGCTACTATTCCTAAGCGGCTATTAATAATTATTATTGATTCCTCTCTACCAAGTATTTGAGGTTAGATTAATAAGCGTCTTAATTCATTTACAAGTGGATTAAATAAATAACTGTGATATAATTAATACAATAATTTGACATATAAAATTTCTTTTATAATTATAAAAATAAACACGAACGTTGGCTAACGTCGACTAATCTGCCGCCGTTCGTGAAAGGTTCATCTTCAAAGGGTGCGCTGTTCTCTAACGAGTGCATAACGGTGGTTGTTTGCTTACAGAATAACTTTAGAGCGAAAAACCTTTCAAACAACGATAACGCCCCTTGTGAACGGTTCGCTCAATGCTTCCAGAATAGACCCCTAAAACTGGCTTTGCACTGACCAAAAGCGTCTTTTTAATACTCAGATAATTGTAATTTGCTTGTAGAATCTTGCAAGGGGTTTGTGTTTATAGTTACGAGAGGGAGCATCAGTTATTGTTTATACACCACTGCTAATCAAAAGATTTTTCCAACTTTTAAGAAATGAAAATTAGTTATATGAAAATATAACTTAATGAAATTTGTTAATTTGATTCTATAATATAGCGAGCGATTATAAACTGTCGACATCTCGGTTGCTGTGAAAAATAAAACATAGGTATTTTACATAGTATGCTAGCACGCTATACAGACATTGACAATTATTTGATGTTCAAAAAATTATTGTTGTGAAGTAATAAAACAGCAACTCGGTTTCACAGCAAGCGAGATGTCGAGGGTTTATAATCACTCGTTAGATTTGAATAGAATTTTCATGTTATTTAGAATTTACAAGGATCTTGGAAATTTAGAATTTTTAAAAAATGTATGAAATGATTAGAAATTATCAGAAATTTAGAAAATAGAAATCTTTTTTGAATTTGTAAAATGTTGAACATTTTATAAGTTACCGGTACCCCGTCGGGTCCACATATGTACTACACGATTTCACTTTTACTAAATCTACTTTAAGCACGTACCGGTTAAGGTTTTGTTTAGTTTAGATCGAGGGGTCAACCACTCCACAAAAAACGTACAGTGATTTCCAGTTTCTGGGAATACTTTCAAAAAACATCAGGTATTTCCAAGTGTTTCCAAATATTTCCAAGTATTCCCAGGTATTACCAAGTATACTCAGGTAATTCCAAATTATCGAAAAATAGAACATAGAAAGTCAGATTATTTTGATATAAACTTAAATGGCTTAAAAGCTCTAAATCATCAGAAAACAGAGCTTTAGTAAAAAACATTTTATCTTTGTGAGATGACTTAAATGTTTACTTAAAGTATGGCAAATGCGGGGACAAGATTGGGACACTAAATAGAGCATGTGTCAAAATAATGTTATTGAAATAAAATAAATTTAACAAAACAATATTTTAATATAAAAAATTAATTCTCTACCAAGTTTAAAGAGATTACAGATTATACCTACGTATCACTCATTCCTTACAATACATTAATTTATATCATAATTTAGTATTTTTACTATTTTTTATTGCATTTTTCTATTTGCATTATAGTTGAACATAAAATAATAGTATAATGTTTAGAATATTTATTCTAGTACACTTAATTTTTCTCATTGAGATATCCATAGAACATATCTTTCACACAATCATTCAACAATCTTACAAAAGCTTGATAAAAGTTTTTTCTTTAATCACTATTTAAACCCTTCTAATACTCCAAACAATTTCTTGCAATCAAACCAGCAAGTTTTAGTTATCGATTTAGACCAGTGTTTGCAAACTGGGGGGCGCACCCCCTTGTGGGGCGTGAAGTAACGTTAAGGGGGGACATGAAAGCGCACAGAAAAAACCTTATACCTGGATAAAAAATTCAATTTTTTAACAAAATGTAGCTACATTATATAAATTTGAAAAAGTTATTCCTTGTTTACAAATAATAGAACAGCATTCAATATTTGAATTTAGGAATTGGCGCGGTCAGATTGTTTTACCATTTTACCGCATATAATATATAGGCCGCAAAGAACCAGTCTCGCTTCTCCTGTTCGCAGTCCAACACCACCCTTCACATTAATGGTTTTGTATTTTGACTTTTTTGTTAAATAAATAAATAAATGTTATTGCAATATGATTTTTGTCTTAATTATCGGGGGGGGGGGGGGGTAAGGGTGATACCAAAAAAGAGGTGCCATAGGAAAAAGTTTAGGAACCACTGATCTAGACGAATAGGCATTAGCAAAATCTTTACAACAACTTTCTAGATTTTTATCAATAACCAATTTGTTGTTATCGTTTAGATTTGATCAGAAAATGCACCCAAAGAACTTTTCCACTAATTATTTGTCTCAGGGAAAAGGCTTTTCTTCAGCTGAATTTCATCTTTAGCTGAGTGTAAGCCATGTACAACAAATAACAGTAACTTTTATACTAATACTTATAACTTTTAGAGTATTTTGTACTTTTTTTTTGAATATTTATAAAATTGTGCCTCTGGATGCAAAAATGATCACATCCTTTACAAACACAGGTTTCAGTTTCTAATAGTCGTTTCTTCTTAATTATTTTCTTTGACGTAGAGATCTCAAGTTTTTTTGAGTTTTTGATTTATTTTTGAATTTTTCTTTTGTGCAGCTCTAACTCGTATTACTCTGTCAGCCGATAAATGAGCTTTTTTATTAAAAGAAAACGGCAATGTATAGTCTTTTTAACCGTCATCGTTTTTTTATTTTCCAGTAACACTGCTAAATATGATTTATCATTACATGATTTAATTCCCGTAAAATATTTTAAATTTGTGTCGTAGGAATTTAGAATGGATTCATCATTTTTTTTATTTCGTCACTAATTTGAGTTGTGTTGGATATATTACCAGTGTTATATGTATATATTAAATCTTCATCATCTTCGAAATTCTCATTCAAGACAGCCATGGGATTAAGAAGTTCTTGAAATTCGATAACTAAGGGTATTCCTATTTGTTCACACAGTATTTCTGATGGTTCTATTCCAAAAGATTTTGCGGTTTTCTCAGCTTTATTTTTTGCTTGTAACATACTATAACTCCATATTTTTTTCCATATCCAGAACTGAAAGATGATTTCTACTTGATCTGTAAATATTCTATGACGTCACGAAATATCGCTACTTCCCCCACGTCTTTAACTTTTCTTACATGCGGCTTTTATGATCCGCATTGATAACCGAGTTTGTGTTAAACTAATTTGCCGCAATTGACTTTACTTAATAGATTTTCGTCTAATAACGCCGTTAAAACGAAAATAAATTTCCACCCAAGCATGTATAATAAATATCAAGTATTCCTCAAATATTCCTAGGTATTTCCAGGTATTGCCATGTATTTCCAAAGTATTTCCAAGTATTTCCAGGTATTCCCAGGTATTTCCAAAGTATTCCCAGCAAAGCGTACAATGATTTCCAGTAGTGGTTGACTCCTCGGTTTAGGTTTACTGTAATTGTCTTTCAAATGAAACACAATACTGCTCTGCCAAGATCAAAGGCGGTAACTGCAAAACTACAATTTATAAATATACTATACAGAATTTCAACGCGTGCCAAGAAAAAGTATGGTATATTTTTGAGTTGATATTTTGCAGTTACTGCCTTTGATCTTAGCAGGGCAGAATAATTTTCTCTCTTTTTAAAAGCATGATGTATGGATAAATAGAAAAGAAAAACTTAAGTAATTTTTCAAATTATATTTTATAAGTATTTAATTCAAAAATATTTTTTAACTAGAGCTAAAAAATTTATGCAAATATGAATTACGCATGTACATACATAATTTTATTTTTACTTCTTTTGCTTATAAATAATCTTAATTGGAAATTTTATAAATTCAGTACACAAATTCATTATAAACAAGTGATTTAAAATAATGAGTAGTTGATTAATAAGCTCCATATTTTTAACACTAAAATCGATATTATTTTAACAAACAGAGCTTATTGATCAATTGCTAATTCAAAATGGTAGAAAGATTCGGAGTAATAATAAATAGTACAAATCTAAAAAATTAAGTTGAATGATGTTAACTTAAAATATAAAATTAAAGAATTAAAAATTATTTGAACACCACAGTATCAAGCATAGCTCCTAAATACTGTACAATATTGTTAGTCATTAATACATCTACTTTCTCTTCTAAATGCCTCTTAGGATCTTGTTTTCCAACATTTTTGATTGCCAATTGTTCAGGTGTCATCTTTTCTTCTTCTTCGAGAGCTTTGTTGTAATTCTTGGCAAGTTCCAACATTTCTGAAACTGTTTTCTCATTGATACTACCATTTTCGGAATAATCTGCTAAAGTAAGGCCATCCATCCAAGATTTTTTATGTAAATTCAGTAGCATTTTTTGCTCCAATTCATTTTTACGATAGTTGATACTAATTGAATAATAATGTCGATTAAGACCGTGAATCAACGCTTGCACTGATGGTTTTTGCAGATGACCCAAATTAGATGTTGTTTGCCTAGGTTCTTGACCCAACACCATCATATTTGGATTAATTAACCTATAAAAACAATCAATTAGAAATATTATTAATTTGTATATATATTTTATATATATAATAATATAATATTAATAATAACAAAAAACTAAATTTGAGTATGATTTTACCGGAAAGCATCTATGACGACTTTTCCTTTAACCGATTGGATAGGGTCAACGACGACAGCTACAGCTCTTTCAGACAGGGCTTCAAATGATTGCTGTGTATTGATGTCTACTCCTGATAACCAACAACCGAAGCCTGGATGTGAATGGTACCATCCTACAACCATTTCCGGTCGTCCTGTTTGCCTTAACATATCTAACATTTTTGCTTGGAAAACTGGATCTACTGCTTCTACACTGACTCCGGTTCCAGTTTGAGGCATAGCAAATACGTCTATGACACGTACTGTGTAGTCATCCACAAATTCTCCTGTTGAGAGTTTTACATAAATAAGTAAATAATATCAAGTGATTTATAATTTTAAAAACTAAAATAAACTATCCCCAGTATGTTATGGAACGAAAAGATGTTTAGAAAAGACTTTTATGATGACCTCACAACCCATAAGTTATTCAAAATACAAAAGAGCATTTATTTGAATAGAATCGATTGATCAAATCAGATTTTTATTTTATTTATTCATTTGTCATTTGCAGCAACATAGACTGAATTTTTTTAAATGGAAATCATAGTGCACTGCGGATGATTAGGAATGAATTCTTTTCTACTCCTTAATAATAGGTTTGTTCCAGCAAAAGTCACAAATGGTTGCCAACTGTCAAGAGCATGCGCAAGCGTTCCAGCAATAGAAAGTTCTCCAAGTTGACTGGCTTTGATGTTCCAGCAGCTAATACAACTTTTTGCAAACCATTTTACAAATTTTTCTGATAGACATGCACAGTAACTGTCCCGCCAGGGAAGCGTGATCAGATATTAGTGTGCACAGTGTAGACTAAAGAAAAGCTACAACATAGTGACATCTTTCTTTGTCTTATAAATCACAAATTTCTAATTTGTGTTCCAGCCGAAATATATTGCCAACTAGTTTCAAACTTTAAACAGTTTCGTACTAGTTGCATAAAAATCCTCACATCGTTTGTGATTTGTTGCTGGAACAAACCTAATATTAAAAAAGTTTTTTGCTTCTTTAATAACAACCAAGTTGTAATGAAATCAATTTTGAGTAAAACTTAAAAACAAATGCAAATGGTAAATTTTTGTTTTAGCCATTGAAATTTCTCGAAAAAAGAGATAAAAGTGTCCATCTCATTTTTTCTATCTCTTACAGACTTTAAAATACTCTATACCGACAAGCATTTAAACTACTACAATGTTTTAAGTAAACATTTGCTCTGTTCGATATTTCAACTCTTTTGCTCTGAAAGCTCTATTGCTATAGTTATAATTATTTACAAGAATGGATACTATGGAAACCGAGCACTTCGAGTAAATAGAATTGAAATACTGAACGTGGCTACTATAAACACAAACTGTAACATAACAATATTATCATAAAGCACCGTTTCGTTAAATTAAAGGAGTAATCAAGTTTGGATGCTCTGTCGAAAGCAAGATTCAACGGTAAATGAATCGAAATATATTAAAAAATCATTCTCGTAATCTGACCGAGGATTATATATTTTTAAGTTTAGTTAACAATTTATATTTATAATGTACTGCTATTAAATAAATGTTTCTTAACAACTTTGTCTAAGAAGTATTAATACAGCACTTCGAGAAATCTTTCACAAAACTATATTATACAGAGCAACTTATAATATCAATAATAATCGTGAAGAATACTAAAAGCAATCCACATTATATCTGGCTGATATTGACATTTTAATTGTTAATTTCTTCACAAAAGATTTATTAAACCCTATATCCACTAATTGCAAGTCATTACAAAACATAACCTTACTAACCTAACATAAGACCCATAACTTCCATCGGTACTCCAGCACGTCCGTGTTTTAACATTTTAAGTAGAGCTAAAGAAGAAATATACACCTGTTCAGCAGTATCAACTACAGGGGCATCTTGTGGTGGTGGTGCTTGTGGAAGACCGGGCATTCCGCCACCTAATCTTAAAAGTCTATCCATGGTAAATCAGCTAAAACGAATAGAAGTTGCTAAATTAACTTGTTTATATTTTGTAAATGTTAATTTCTTGCAAAATTAAACAACTTTTCTTCTTACTTTATTTAGAGAAACCAAGCACTGTTACAACGATGACAACAATACACTATAAAAACTGTCAAAACCAAAAACGCAAATCAGCAATTTATTACAAGTATGAAGTTGGTGGCAAATTAGTGCTACCAATACAGATTGGTTTTTATTCTAGTGATTTAATGTACAGTCCGTCTCGTTGTAGTTACTATCAGGATTTAACTGCAAAGTCCACAAATATTTTTTGTCAAAAAATGAATCATGTTTAATTTTGTTGACGATTTTATTAGAGCTTTCTCCGCTAAGACTGAATGATATGAAGCGTTATCCATTATTACAACACATTTCCGATTTCCCAGAAATTTTTCTACAGTTGGAATTAACTGCAGTTCAACTCAATTTTTGAAAATATTCCCTGTCATAGTTCATATTCCTCATATCCTGCATGCAATATACGATAAACTTTTCCCATTGAAACTGGTCATCTTTTTATCATCCTCTTTAACCCACCGTCTGATTTAAGACCCAGTTATGTAATTCCAAATATTATTTAGAATTCTAGAAATATGAAATTAATTAATTCGCCAGAATCTTGAAACTGTAGATATGGTATGTGTTATCATAGGAGCTAAGGTTGGCACGATTTAAGAAGTTGTACATAGACGTCATATGATCTTCGCGCGAATATTTAATATTAATTGCTTAATATGATTCCTTTCTTTTAAGGAAGAAATGAGAATAATAGTAAATTTGATTGATTTTTACGTAAATTTAAAACATAATTCTTAGAACTTCCTTTAATAGTCACTTACATTGCAAGACCGTTACTTAGAACTTTACGTTCGGCAACAAGCGAGCGATTATCGTTCGGGTTCTCATCTTATCATTAACACGGATTTTAGTAAGGGTTCCGATTCCGGTTTCGGTTCCATAAAAATAATCGGTTCCAGTTCCGATTCCGGTTCTTTTGGGTTCTTGTTTTAGTCCCTGATTGTTGGTAGCATAAACATACCATAAATCAAATGGTTTTATATGATTATTTTAAAATGCAATATAGAGAGTATAGTATATTGTACAACTAGTGTTACAATGACGATGTTTGTAATACTCGTATATTGCTTAACTCGCCGCCTCGCGGCTCGTTAAGCAAACTTATACTCGTATTACAAAAAGGAATTGTAACACGTGTTTTACATACTACTTTGTCTATTTCGCCATAATTTACAATTTACTTTAAAGAAATGGGAAAATGTACACGCTGGTATTTTCGATGTGGTAATGTTGGTAATAACTGATAACGCATACAATGACATCCACTGTCATTTTGAAAAAATCACGTAGGCAGGAAAAAATTCAAGTTTAAAAAAAGGTGACAGCTTAGTTGTTTCTTCTGATATAAGATAAAAAATGTTTATTGTAATAGAAACAGTAAAACCTTGATTGAGTACATGATTGTCTTATCAAAATAATTATTTATAATAAAAATAAGTATGTTTCATTATTCTCGCTGTTATTTCTGAGCATCATAACATTCAAATTTTCAAAACGGCGCCAGTTAATGAATACTTATTAGTACCTATCACAGACAGACTGACAGAGCAGGCTGGCAGCAAAATTTACTTACTGTCAGCCTTACAAATAAAAAAATCACTATTTTCAGTTGCACAAAGTAGCACTTTGTGTAACAGTTTTTCGCAAAAACAGTGTCACAAAGTAACCTTTGTATACGCGAAATAGACAAAGTATATTGCATTTTAATTTAATAGCACTGTGTAGACAAATAGTTATGTGTAATAGGTGTAATATTATTAATTATTACTCATTAGTGTTAAAGTTGTTTTAAAATATTATTTTTAATTATTGTTACAGTTTTGTAGCGCTAATTGTTTTAAATATATTATTAAAAGTAGCTTTTAATAATATATATAACTGTACGTATAATAGGCATACTGGGCATATTCTATTTATTCCTTTGAATATAAAACGTTAGGAAGGAGCCTTCCCCTCTATTGCAAATGCTAAAAAGTGCGACGGAAGACGCCATTTTGAAAGGCCAAGTATGACTTATTTGTTGTGCTCTTTCGTCTTTGAATATAAAACATTAGGAAGGTGCCTTCCCTTCTATTGCAAATGCTAAAAAGTGCGACGGCAGTCGCCATTTTGAAAGGCCAAGTATGACTCATTTGTTGTGATCTTTCGTGGTGCTGAAGTTAAAATTTAGGGTTAGTTTTGCATTATTTGTAAAAACGAGCCTTTTAATATAGTTCATTAACATTGCTCGCCTTTTTAATGTTCATAGATACTAATTTGTGTGAGACTAGATTAATATTGTAGGCGTAAATAGTGTAAATATAGTGTTTAGTGTATTAGAACAAAGACAAACAATTGTTGTTAGTTGTGGAGCTTGTGGCTGTTCGAGGAGCACGAAAAGCAAAGGTTTAGGAATTACATTGCACATGTAAGTATTTCATTACATTTAATATATTTAAAATTGAATTTATTTAAAAATATTTCATTATAACATATGTATTCTTTGTGGAAAACTTCAAAGGATACAAATTCAAAACAAATATAAAATTGTTAAAAAAATTGTATCCTTAAAAGTTTTGGAATATTTTCTAGAAAAAGATCATTTGCAAATATGGTAATGCATGATATTTCACCAATTGAAAGCCATAAAATGTTATTACTGAAGTGTATTTGCGATTTGTATTTCAATATACGTACTAACTTTATTTGTAAATAATTCAGGTGAACGTTTTCATGTACGTAAATATGACATAAATCATTATCACCCAGACTGGAAATCGAACCCAGGATTTTCTTCTTTACAGGCAGAAGCTCTACCATTGAGCTCTATCTGAGGTAATTCCTGGATTTGATTCCCAGTCAAGGTGATAATTTTTCTAGATTATATCTTAACATTTATTTGCAAAGATATTAATCATTTAGATAAAATTAGAAACATGTATAAAAAATTAACTCTGTTTATAGGACGATAAGCATTTTTAAATGTGTTGATTATTTAAAATCCAACAACCATTTTTTATTAACTAATTGTAATCAGAATACGAGAAGGAGGAAAGTAAAAAAGTTCGAGTTATTAAACATGTGAATAATTGAACTTTTTCTAATAATAAAAATACTAGTTGTAAAGTTCTTGTAATTATATATTTTACTAATTTACAAATTCAAATCATCAGTATGTCCATTTGATTTTTATGTTAAATTTCAATGTCAGAATTTACTCAAGGATCCACTTTTTTAAGAATAGAAAAATACATATCAACTGGAGAACAATTTGACAGTGAGAATAGTAATTAGATGAACTTAACTATTTAAGTTTAACTATTTAATTTTTAAACCTAAACAAAAATGGTAAAAAATTAAAGAACGAAAAATTGACGAAAAATTTTTCATGTAAGTATCCTTCCGAAACGGTACGCCACTGTTTAGCCGGAAACAACTATCCGCCATATGCAAATGCCATCCCGGTCACACATTAATTTAATATATGCTCTTTCCTAACGTTTTATATTCAAAGATTTATTCAACTTCGTTCCGCTTCACTTATATAACGAACTTTATGTTATTGCTCACTCAGTTCACGCCAGTTCACTTGGTTCGCTACGTTTAGATTGGTCAAGAAGAAGATCAGTCATTCTCTATTGTGTTAGAATTGCTTCGTTACTATTGCAACCAGCAGCAGCGTGACAGTGACAAACTGCTAATAATTTTTTTCTTTTTTTGCAAATGGAGACCGCAGGGGAAGTAGACATTAGACGGGAATTAGAATTAGTAAGCATTTCCCATATGCCTGAAAGGTAATTACTTCATCTTTATATTAGAATTATTTAGAATAACAATTTACTGCAAATTATTTTTTATAAATAACCACAATTCAATTGCCAATGCTATTTCACAAAGCAAACCTTTAAAATTATGGTTTTAAAATGTAAAACAAAATAGGACTAGAACCAATATAATAGTTCACGGCCTACTAGATTCACTGGCGGCTCGTGACTTCCTAGGAAAGTGAGGCTGAAAAAAAACTGCTGCAAAACCCAATTTAACATGTGGGCGCACCAGATTGCACAGATCCAATTTCAGGCAGTTTAACTCTCCGGCCATAACGCTAGCATCATCGTAACATTGAGCAACTAACTTTTGTTTAAAATTAAATGGTTAAAACGTTAGCTATTAGATTAAATAATGCATTTGCAGTTCTATCAGTACTTACTACGTCAAAAAACCCTAAAATTCGTTCTTTTAAATTTCCATTATTTACAAACCGGGCAGTAATGGGGCATTGTGATTTTTCACTAGTGTCTGTTGCATCATCAGCAATTATTGCAAAATAATTTACATTATTAATTTCACTGTCAATAGATTCTGTTAAATAATTCTCGCAACAAGAAATTAATTGATTTTAAATACTTTTTGATCAGTTAAAATGTTTTTAACTTCTTCGGCATGTTCGCTAATTTCTACATTGCGCTTAATCAAGCACTCACAATATTTATTGTGATCATCATAATCCTGAAATGGTAATTTCTGATTGCCTAATAAAATTATAACGTCAATTAAATAACACATAAGTTGCCGGTTTTTTTTACATTCTCATTGTAGGTATGAGACCTAGAAAATTTTGAATACGTTCTTTTGAATCGTTATTTTTTTACATCTCTGGAAAATATTTTTAATCATTTTAACCTGTACTGTTTTAACCATACATTTTTAACAGCGTTCTCAGTAATTACTGCCTCAGAGCCACTTATGCATTGCATACCAAAAATTATGAAATGCCCGATTTTGTAATTTGTCAGCAGACATAAAACATCGATTTTTGGCGTCATTTTCTAGCAAACACATCACGCGATAATATTGTGGATCATTTCCTTGCATCTAAAACAAAAAATTACTAGCTGCTTAATTAAAATCCCCGACTTTTTTACTAATATACCTAAATGTTCCCGTGAATCCCTTATAAAACACCTTATATAGTACACAAGTTAATCACGTAAAAATACGATTTTGAAAATTAAAACAAAATATGAAAGAAATCGTAATCGGTAGTATTCGTCCGGAGGTCACGACGGTAAAATAACATATACGAATCTCGATCTTTCATTGATTCATGAAGCTATGAAAGCTCAGCCTCAATGCTGCCTATAGGAAGAGTATACGATCGATAACCATGCCGATGCGCTGTAACGAGTTATAGTCCAGTGCATTTAGGAAATTTTTATATAGGGACCCAGCGATTTTGTATACATTTTTTCATTTATCCCCCGATCGAAAGTGTCTCCCATGGAGAGTTTAACCCTGAGTTTGCGCACCTCTAAAATTAACCCTTTCGCCGCCATCTTGGATTTAATTTTTTTTGAAATGCTCATATCTCGCGTTTTAATTATCGTACAGTAACGGCAATTCCTCGCCTGCCAATCCACGCGCAAAGTTGCTCTGTAGTCCAGTGCATTTAGGAAATTCTTATATCGAGACCCAGCGATTTTGTATACATTTTTTCTTTTATCCCCCGATCGAAAGGGTCTGCCATGGAGAGTCTAACCCTGAGTTTGCGCACCTCTAAAATTAACCCTTTCAAACAATTTTATTGGGCAGTCAGAAATTACCATTTCGGGGCTATGATGAATCGACTACTTTAAATAATCGTGGCAATTTTAAATAAATATTTGAGTGCTTGATTAAGCGCAATGTAGAAATTAGCGAACATGCTGAAGAAGTAAAAAACATTTTTACTGGTCAGAAACTATTTAATTAATTTCAATTAATTTAATAAAATCAATTAATTTCTTGTTGCGAGAATTATTTAAGAGAATCTACTGACAGCAGTGGCGTGCGTTCCATGGAAGCAATGCTTCCCTTGAGAATTTATTAAAAATAAAAACCAGTGCTAACAAAAATATTTTTATAAAATTATGGTTATCGTTTATTTAAATTTGTAATATTTAATAAATTTAAAGCTCAATATCAATTCCATACAAAAAGTATAATTATTTAGAGTACCATTTTAAATTAGGCTCATTAAACTTGCACAGAAAGGTAGTAATACTGATTCAAATGTGTTACATACACTGCATATAAGCACTGATTTCGTTGCTTATAACTGCTCTTCTCCTAGCCTTGGCGTGGATCAGCGTGCGTGGTGATACAGACGATGCTGTTAGCATTGTTTGGCCGTTATTTTTAGTGTGCTTCATGCCCAAATGTTTATTTATTATAATTTGGTTATTTGTTCGATTTAGTGTTTGTTAAATTGAATGTTACTTAAGTAATGTAAATCTGTGAATGAGACTGTATTTTGTCACATTTTATTATTTCAATTTATATAAATTGGATTTTTTTTTAAAACAAATACTAATTTTTATTAGTTTGCTCTGTATGCAGGGACGTCGGAAGTATTTTTATTTAGGGGGGGCGAACTTCGATTTCGGAAATTTTCTATTTGGAAAGTTCAGATTAGATACGGTGCACGTGCATCATCCTACTTTCCTAAGACAAAGGAATAGTAGAACTTACGTGATAACAAATCAATTTGCTTATAAGTAAATAATTGAAAAGAGAGAGACTATTTTCAGACAGGGTTCATTTATGTTTATGAATGCTTTTACTTTCCTTAAGATCGAGTTTTACGCACAAACAAATTGTTTTAAGAAATGCTCATTTTACTAAACGGACACTAAATTATTGATACAAATTTTAAACGTTTCACCAAATTTCACTTATTTTATTTTGAAATTAAAAAATCAACTATGTCGACGTTTATTACTTATATAAATTGGGTATTGGGTATAAGTAATATTGGGTGATCCAAAATGATTAAGGACGGTTTGAATTTACCGCTACGTTAAATTATTGCACGTTGGCAACACGAATACTTTTCAGGCGTTTTTATCCTTCTTTTATTTCACAGTGGTGTCTCAAAAATAATATAACTTTATTAATGGGGATGCGTTGCTGCCCACTAAAAGAATTATAGAGTGGTTGGAAACTAAATTGAGTAATTTTAAACAATAAACTTCCCTGATTTCCCTGATAAAATAAAACTGTCTAACAAACTGTAGTTCTGAAAAGAACTGTTCTGTAAAATAAGAAAGCAAGCTCAATAAAGCAAAAATTCTATGAAACCCTGCAACAACGTGGCAATGCACAACGATGCAAACGAAAAAGTGACGAGTTGACCCCACACATTTTCAATAGTGACTACCACCACACAATGTTAAATACGCTAAAACCTACGGTGCGAAATTCAAATTGTCTTCACTCATTTTGGATCACACTGTACATATGCTCTGTAACTTTTGCTCGAATACTAGCCATAAGATTGTTTGATAGTTTTAACTTCTCGGCCACCACTTCAAGAATTTATTTTTATAATAGACCATTAGTGCTCTATGGAATGAAACTAAGGACAGTTTGGTAGTCTTTTTCTTCACAAAATTGACATTTTTAGAATTCATAGGTTCCAAAGGGTCGTACCAAACTAGTGGGATAATGTAAAATCTGCCCAAAATAAAAGGAAAAATAAAGTAGGAATAGTAAATGTATTTGTAAGCATTCTTTCCTGTACTTGTCGCCTTGACCATTGTACGCCTTGACCTGACCATTATACGAGTTGAATTGGAGGATTGTATCAGTTGTAAAAAATGTTAAATTCTTAAGGCCACACGAGTGCATGGCCTGCCATACCAGGATCTTGACGAATTCATCTATTTTAATTGTTCTTATACACTATCATGTACATCTTCTCGCACAACTGCATAGTAAAATTGACACTCTGGTACCGTGCTGCTGGCCATTTGGACGTACGTTTCGTTATCCATAAGAACGCAACAAATTTTGTTCTAAATCCAAACGCTGTACAATCTTCCACGTAGTTTCTTCGAGCGTATTTGTTGCTCGGCACTTCATTTCGGCATTTTCTGCTTCTGTGACTCCGTATGTTACATCTATTATTTTTACAGCACTTACGCTAACGCCTTCCTTTTCATCTATTTTACGTACAAGTAAACATTTTTCTGACTTTAACAGCTTTACAACATTCTTCTATGCTCTTGCTTGTACCAGGCCTCTTATGCGGTGCGATTTAGGCAAATCATCAAGCGTGTGATGCATCCCAATCCTTTTTTTGATAATTTATAACACCGACTTTGAACATTTTGACACTGTTTGTAGTTTATGACAACGTAAAGACAGAACGTTTGTTGCAATATTTTCTGGGTATTTATTCTTTTAATAATATAACACTATAATAATAATAGGGAGAAGAAGTGCATACGTCATACCGTGCCTGACGTCATAATTCTTTCCTCGCAACGCGCATGTTCGCATCGCTCTACTTCGCTGTAAACCGTTTGTTTGACAGTTTTGACACTGTTGACAGTTGGAAGAGAAAACGTGACGCTACTTTGTGAGGTTAAAATAATAGATAGGTACTATCACAAATAAAATATTGAAACAACAATGGGTGAAAGCCATTGGGTAAGTGTTTTTATAGCTTGTAAACATCCTTTTTAACACTATCAATAATCAGAAATGAAAATATAATGTGCCTTATTGAAGTACATGCGCGTTGCGAGGAAAGAATTATGACGTCAGGCACGGTATGACGTATGCACTTCTTCTCCCTATTGTAGTCTTTGCGAACCACCGATGAGCCCATTATTGACCTCATTAACCACAGATTAAGAATCACTCCACTAAACGATGGGCGAACTAACGAATATCCGCAGACAGATTTACCATCTATCAAACTCAAATAAATAATTTACTCTTGAATATTGACCGCTCTATTATACGAAAAGTTGATGCCATTTTTACATCCTCGCTTTTATGAGTCAAATGACTGAGCGGGAAATTAAAATCGTAATTTTTAAATCATGAAGAAATAGTATCTAAAATAATTAAGCAATAATTAAACTCAATTGAATAATATTAATTATATTAGTAAAAGTAAACTAATGGCATAATATTTAATTAAAATAAATAAATATATATTTTATACTTTCACCCTCGTTTCTAGGGGGGCGACGCCCGCCCTGTTCTAAGACAGAGGGGGCTGTCCGCCCCTTCTGACCCATACTTTCGACGTCCCTGTCTGTATGCAAATTTAAAATTGCATTATCGTCACGACTGCAAATTCAGCTGCTTCGGTGGAAGGTTCGAGTACTTCCGAAACATCCGAATGGGTACGATTTTTTTGTTCAGTTTGTAAATTATTAATAAAGAATTTTCTGCATACAGTTTTGGAGAGAAATTACAAATTATTAAGAAAGGCAGATCAAAACCAAAACTTTCAAATTTAAGAACAAAGATTAAAACCTGCATCGGTATTTTGCTAAGACCGGAAAATCGACTTGCAGTATAAATACATTGTAGTATTTTTTTTAAAATAAGGAATAATAGTCAACAAATTCCATAAGTATAAAGTGTAAAAATTCTTCTTTGAAAAACTTTTAAACTTAATAATTATAACGTTTACTGTTATGAAATAAATAAAGATTATTAAAAGTTTCACAGTTTTATTAAAATATACCTGACAATATTGTTTCGACAGCTATGCTGTCATTATCAAAGGTAATATAATTATAAACAAACACGTCGCTAAGGTAGATACAAAATAGGTAACTAGATAAAATAATAATAATAATAATAAAAATTAATAATAAAAATCATAATTAAACATCTAATACTTCCAGTAACGGAGAATTACTGAGCTCAAGTTGTTCATTCATTAAAGGTACCCTGAGTTTGTGTTTGTATATCTCAAAGGCTTCTAAAATGTCTAATTTGCGTTTGTTATTACAAAAATGTAGGAATTTAATATTATTTTGAGGAGTCATTGTGTGATTTTGTTCTAAAAGGTGTTTGGCGTAATTCGATTTTTCAGGATGTTTATTTTTGTAATGACGTACGTGTTCTTTATATCTTATGTCAAAATTTCGAAGTGTTTGTCCAATATATACCGAACTACAAAAAGAACAATTTAAACGGTAAATGCCCGATTTCATGATATCATGTGTTCTGTCTTTAGCATTAAATAAAAATGAAAAAGTGTTAGTGTTGGTTTTAAATGTTATTTTATAATTGTTGGTTTTTCTTAGTATATGTGCAATTTTTTTCTGATATTTTGCCAAAATATGGTATAGATATGTAATTTGTGTCTTCTGTTTGATTGTCAATGGGATATATTCTTTTGATAGCTAACCTATAATCTTTTTGTTTAATTAAAGTGTCAATCATGTTCGGATTATAATGATTTGCATGTGCTAGTTGTTTAATGGTTGATATCTCTTTGCTAAAATCTGATTTTGTTAGTGGAATAGTTAAAGCTCTGTGTACTAATGATCTGTATGCTGCTATTTTATGTGTATTGTGGTGACAAGATTCATTTGGTATTGTTATGTCTGTTTGTGTTGGTTTTCTGTATATGGAAAATTCAAAAAGATTGTCTGCGTTAATCTTGATATTTAAGTCTAGAAAGTTTATAGCCCTGTTTTGTTCTGTTTCTAGTGTAAATTTTATATTAGGATGGATATTGTTTATAAGAATTAAAAATTCATTGATAACCTCAAAAGAACTGTCAAAACAAGCTAAAATGTCATCAACATAACGAAACCAGAAGAATGTGTTTAGAGAGGTTTAATTCAAATATTCGATCTTCAAACTTGTCCATAAATATGTTAGCTAATAGAGGACTTAGAGAATTACCCATAGGTAAACCATCCTTTTGTAAATAAATTATGTTATTAAAAGTGAAATAATTTTGACTTATACAAAGGTCAAATAATTGAATTAACTCTAATCTTTTTACTAATTCTACATTACTATTAACTAGGAAATTATCTAACAAAGGAATACAGTCTTGTGGTGGAATCTTTGAAAACATGTTACAAATGTCAAAGCTTACAAGTTTTGAATGTGCTGGAAGATGTATGTTCTGTAGTTTTTCTACTAATTCTAATGAATTTTTGACAGAGTATTTCGATTTGTCCAAGAAACTCAACCATATTATTAGCATAATATATGATATGATTGCGCCTTAAGATATCTGAGACCACTTGCATGCTTAATTATCAAATTGCGATAAGGAAATTTCATTGACAGTAACAATATTGATGTATGTCATTGATTAGTTCACATAATTTATAAGGCCCCGTTCAAACAGAGCAATGATCCACAGAAATATAGAAAATGTAAACGAGAAAATTATAAAAAGTAAATATGTAGTAAACAAAAACAGAAAACTTCAACAAATTTCGATAATAATGATTATCAACGTCAAAATTGTGTCAAGTTTCTAACCGTTACTTTGTTATTATTTTTTTTAATATTACAAACGCTTCTTTCATCCTTGTTTAATACATCAAATCTACATATAGTTTTCTCACTTGTTACATTTATTTTAATTACATTTACCTAATACTTTATTATTCTAATAAAACGAAAACAAACGCTCAAGCTAGCGTGCCAATTCCCTAACATATGAAAAGATTCAGTGAATAGAAAATAATAATAATAATAATAATAATAATCGATTAGAAAGTTTCGAAAATCAGAAACGCCATCTTGTTTTTTAATGTTCAAGGTCTTTACCATAACACTATTATTGAATAAAATAGTTTTTATAAGTTCTATGAAAAATGTAACAATGTTTAGACGCAAGCTGTAATAACAAGAAAAATTATTTTTAAAATAGTAATATTCATTTCAAATAACCAGAAAAGTGGAAATTCCCTGTCCTAAATTTCTTTCGCCACGCCGACATAATAATATAATTCAAATTGCGCATGTGCCGTTTGTAGATTGGTTCACAATGAATAGAAATTAGACATTTATGATTTGTACTTTGATCTTTTATAACGGATAGATTTTGAATCATCGCCTCATAACTTAAAACTTCGTTGTAGACTTTGTTAAAACTATCAAACTGCTGCTGGCATTCTAACGAATTTAATAATTATTTAAAAGCAATTCTATGACTTGTGAATCTTCCATTTAAACGTTTTTACTGTCAAAAAGGAATTTTTAAGTAAACTGTCAATTTCTAACGGAGGGATTTGTGTGAAATAGTTGTGTTATTGTTTATTGAGCAGGGTATATTTATTATCTATAAATCTTTTTGTATTTTAAAAATATTATAAAGTAGATAATTAAAATGTAGACTTGCTAAGTAACATGTATATTTTAAATTTTACCGGAAATTATTTCCTTATTATAGAATGTCGGGAATTGCTTCAGCTAGGCTTGCAGAAGAAAGGAAAGCGTGGAGAAAAGAGCATCCCTTCGTAAGTTTATTTTAACTAAGTTTTCATTATTTTGCTTTAATTTGGCCTTTAAAAATTTATCATTTATAACCTGATTTTTAAGTTGGTGTGACTACCTTTCTTTTTAATGGGTGTTCTCATTAGTTTGTATATTATTTCAGGGATTTGTGGCTCGACCATCAAAGAATCCTGACGGCACTTTAAATCTAATGAACTGGGAGTGTTCGATACCTGGTAAAAAAGGGGTAAGTAGTTTTCAAACTCGACACTTAATTTTCGGTTTTATTACCGACAATAATGTTAAACTGAATCCGACATATTTGTTTCATATTTAGAAAGATTGTTAGTTTAAAATATAACTCAAATACCTGTTTCAATGTTGAATGATAGTGAATATTTTACATAATGCTTGATTAATGTTAATATAGAATGCACTTTGGTCACATGCAAAAAGAGAATTAGGCTAAGGTATTCTATTTTAGTACATTTTTTTGTGTGCACTGCTTGATTAGCTTATCTGTGAATAACATTCTAATTGCTAGACGCTACGTATTTTGATATTTAATAAAAAGAGGGCAATTTTGATTATTTTTATGTTACATTAGCTTTAAATTTAAAACTGTCAAATTTGAACTTCAAAAACATTAAACAATTTCCACAAAACGTACTGCCAGTCTTGCAAATAATTTATTTTATAATCCATAGCAGCCCAGGACGGAAATACTTTTTGGCCACTCGTTAGATCAGCAGTTCTTATGGTCGGTTGCATAAAGCATACTTAACCACATTGTTAAATTGATCACGCTGTTAAGCAACTTGATCGGATAAAACTTAACAACGGGTTTAAAAGAACCAATAATACTACAACACTTGCTTTGAATTAACCAATCACATGTGTTAAAAACGCATCTAAATAACCATGTAGTTAACATTGGTTTATGCAACTGGCCCTAATCTTTCTAGAATCGGAAAAAAACCACTTTACATTATAAACCTTTTTTCTATTTTGGTAATTTTCTAAATGTATCCGACACCTATAGATTCACACGATGCGACACCCGTATGATAAAAATGGTCTGTCATAATAATAATAGTCGAGATGTCTAGTGAAGATGAAGAGGGTTTTGTAACATATGTGTATATACAAAATTGACGGAAAAGACGAAGGTATTGGGTGCATTTATACCTGACAAATTAATTTTTTTGCAACTTCATTCCACGCCTTCTTACAATTTTTAAATTGATGTTGTGTTCTTGTGTTGCCATTTTTGCACAAATTTGGGAATAGGTCAGTAAACCACACCACAAGTGTCGTGTGGGTACTGATTGAAAATGTTGATGGGCAACATGCAGCTTGGATATCCTGCTGCCTCTGTGTCGTGTTGCGTCGTATGCATACTCCTGTTACGTCGTATGCATACTCCTGTTAAAATATATAATGGCAATATCGACTCAACATGTCACTTGGATATCGTGTAGCGTTGTGAGGATAGGACATTAGGTCTTTGTCTGCTAGTTACACCGATTGCCCTGCAGCCTAGAAGGCTTATGGTACTCACCTTATAACAAGTTAATCACAACCAGTCTGTAATGGTAGTACCCTGTATCAATAGATACAGATTTCTTGCTGGATGTGTGATGAAGGGTTGTTCGAAAATGCACTGTCTTTTTCTGCTCAGTACATCGCAGTTGCATAAAATATGCATAGCAGTTTCTGGTTCCTCGTTACAGTCTGCAAGTGAGGTCTCCATTAAATTTCCCGATCTTACACAGGTGTTCCTTAACGGTAGCATGCTCTGTTAGGAAGCCCGTAATGATCTTGAGTTAAGAAGTTCTGTTGCTCTTTTCTGGCAAGGTCTGTCAATGAACCCCTTGCTCTGATTGTGTTCTGGTCGCTTAGTCCAATAGATGCTGTGCTGTGTGCGTGACCAGTCATTGATGTAGCCCTGGACTGCAGTCCAGGGCTACGTCAATGACTGCTCACGTGCACGAGGAGTGCACTCCTTGGTACTTCCAAAGCATTGCCTTCAATTCCGCTGTGACCTGGCGCCCAAACCAGTGTAACAGTGTTTTGATCTGCCAGTTTTAAAATCTTATAACTAGAAAGAGATTTTAGAGCTGTCTGATATGATATAAATCCGCTTATTTTTATAAGACCTTCTGATGTTTTCACGCTCACACTGTAGTATCGCCTATGTTTCCATTTGAAAGACGGAGGCGTACTGTCCAAGAGGAAAGTGAAACTATGCTCTTGGATTTTTGGCATATAGGCCTGATCCAGCACCCGTCTCAGTTTTAAGCCGTTCTTGTACCAGATCAGGCTTCCGGGGGGAACGATATGCCAGGATTTTAACCACTCCTGGCGATTCTGTATATTCACCTCAAAAAGTGGATAGAATTCTAGGCCTCATCTCCAGTAAGAGACCCCCTAGGCAAGTAATTCTTGTGTGCTCTGTACCCATCCAAAGATGGTTTGGTGAATTATGCAATCTATGTAAACCTAATCTTACCTCTCTCTGTATCACTATGTGAAGAGGCAGGAGGTGAAGAAGTCAAGAAGAGGTCAAGTGTCTCCATTGCAGCAGTGGGAGTTGTTCTCATCGTCCATGTAATCCCAAGATATGCAAGCTTTTGAATCTTGTTTAGTCTTAGTTTGGTGGCTTCTTGTTTGACTTTGGGCCACCAAACCAAAGCCGCGTAGGTTATTGCTGGTTTGACCACTCTGGTATACAACTAGTATACTAGTCCTGGTTTAAGACCCCCAAGATTTGTCATACATTCGTCTGGTCATAGCTAAAGTGCTCTCCAATCTTCTGACAGTTTTATTAATTTGTCGATTCCAGGTAAGTTTGGAGTCTAAAATAACTCCTAACTATTTTACCTCTCCCGACAGAGCAATTTCTTTTCCACAAAGGTATAGAGTTTTTAAGGCCTTCCACATTTTTCCTTCGTGTGAACGGTACTACTGTGGTTTTTTCAGGACTCTTAAGGCCTTCCTGTTGAACCCATCTAACTACAACGTCTAGGGCAGTGATGGCGAACCTTTTTGAGAAGTGGATCAAATTTTGTTCATTATTTGTTTTAATACCAGTCCGTGGGTCACTAAGTTAGCAGCATCAATTGGAGGGTGGGGGGTAAAAAGGATAACAATAATTTGGAAACAACGAAAATTTGTTAACAGAAAAACTTGACAGTTGACTCTTTTTTTGGTTCTCACTTTTAAAATCCTCTAAAAAGGTTTACGTTTCCTTTTTGTTTTACAACTTTTACTTTTGCAAGTGAAGAGCAAAAAATAAAGGTCGACGTCAAAAATGGATATCAATGGGGTGATACCATGAATTACCGCACCAGGTGACACCATGCCCAGTGGCGCTTCTGCAGTGAGTATTTGAATGAACAAGGAATAAACAAAAGCACATATATAGTTAGAGATATGTGTATGTATTAGAGTCATTTTCATTTCAAGGGCCAAAAAAATTAATTTAAAATATTTTTCTGTTTTATTTTTTTGTTGTTTCTATTCTACAATAAATAGCTCAAAAACATAGTCCATATGCTTCATTGAGCTCAAATATCATTAAAACACAGAAAATTTACTCTAAAAAATCATCCATGGTCATGCCACTACAGGATCCATAGCTATGACTTATATATAGGTTAGGTACCTCTTATATTAATTTATAATGAATGGAAAACAATAAACAAAGGTATTTTTTTTATTATTTTCAAATGCTCTGTTTCAAGACAAAATCTGACGCAACAAAAATCAAAAAATCTGAAAATTCAATAACTAAACCACTTTTCTAAATAATAATAAAAAAAACAAATAGTAGATCTTGTGAGTCTTAAAAACTTTGATCAGATCAGTAATCAATGGTTCTGTAATATGTAGTTTTTACTTATAATTAATTTAATTAATTAATCTGCTGGTGAATGTTCATATTACACCTGACAAGCAGTACAAAAATATTTTTTGTCTTATTTTTTTAGTTCCTTTATTGGTTTCTTTCCTGTACTTAATTTTGTAATATTTATTAGTTCAAGGGGCGCAAGGAGCCCTTACCCCCCTCCCTGGATGTTAAACAATTTGAATTTTATTGAAAATCGTACGACACTCAGTAGTGACCAATAAAAAACTAGCTCAGGAGCTGTTACCATGGCAACTAAAAAATTTTTTGGAAATTTTTTGTAGGTAGACCAACCTAACTGAAATTAATAAGTGGAAATTTTTCTGTCAAAAATGTCAAATTTATTTAAACTATACAACTGAACAAATTACAAAAAACTAGAACAAATCAATTGAAATTAAATACACAGCTATTGTAATAAACGTTTCCTGTCAATTTTAATTTTGGATACCACGGCTAACTATGTTATGTTACAACTTGACAGTGATAATCAAAATTTAAAATAGGTAGAAATGGCTTGTGTCGTCACGATTTTCTTTCCGAATATATCCTCGTGCATTGATTATGCCTGGAAATTTTACTTTCGTGAATTTCTGCAACTAATTGCACTCCACTTCGTGTCGTGCAATTATGACGTTGCAGAAATGTCACTCAAAAAATTTCCGGCAATAATCAATGCACTTGGTATATTATAAGTGAAAATTTTGTATAATATGTCTTTTTGTCTAGGCTTGCCGTCCCCCCTAGCTTGTCGTTTATTCTAGGCTTGCCCCCCCTAGTATACCGTTCATTCTAGGCTTGCCCCCGTTCTGGACAAATTTCTGCGGGCGTCTATGCTTATATAAAAAAACTATTATTACGTACTTTATAAACATCAAAGTATGAAAATCATACCCAACTGTCACAATCATGGAAATGTGACTTCGAAGATTCCATAGTTGTCACTCCCATGGTTGTGACATTTTTGACACATGGCTGCCATAACCTAACCTATTTTTCAAGCGTAGCAGCTAATGTTCAAAACACCACTTTAGGCCTACAACACCTAACATGTGCAAACAAATTCATATAAAAATATAAATAATTACCTTTTATATTACACTCACAGTCTTGACGCTGTATGCTCGACGAAACAAAATAACGCGCACTTTTAATCTCCCTTGCGTCTTCTTTTCGCGACATAATATTAAAACACTTGAAATTAACAATTGTTATCTTTATGAAAACAGCACAAAGTATTACCAACTTTAAATTTCAAAAGTATTCCAATATAAAATGAGATTGAAACATTGTCCACGCTAGTGACAAAAAAATATCACAACATTTACAAGCTTCAAACATTAACAATACTTCATAAAATGAAAATTTTTGTATATATAACTAAAATCTTAATATATGTAATAGCATATTAATGCGGTATCAGATAAAACTATGCTCATCTTTTAGACAAGAAATCAAATTAAAACAAAAAAGAAGTGAATATCACATGCCATGGCGCGTGACATCTTGATGTACTTTAACTATTTTCTCAGTAGTTGTAAAATTTTGTAATAAAATTAAATATAGATTTTAAAGATTACATTATGTTCGATAATTATTTGCACAAAATCCAAACATTTAACTAAAAACTAGGACTCCAGACGCATGTCACAGTTTTTTTTCACAAAATGAAAATGACCCATAATAAAGTTGATAAAAGTATATTTAATGTAAAATCTGTTGTTACTTATTTCAGGCGCGGATCCACGGGGGGGATTGGGGAAATTTCCCCTCCAAAATTTTTAAACTTATATAGGGGACAGTCTGGAACAGTGGCCATGCAGGAACAGTGGCCACCTTCCCGCCATTTTCTTATTTATAAAGATTAGGTGCTGTCATCTAGCACATAATGTACCAATAGGACACTGAGTATATTAACAAAGTTTTTCCATATAAATCTCAAGATTTGTATTTTAAAACAAACTCAACCTAAAATTGTAGTATACTTGAAGTAACATACAACAGGCAAGTGAAATAATTGTTAGTGGCTAAATAAAAAAACTTCGAAAGGAACTAGCGTTGACTGGTTATACCTACTACATGTAAATATTTATTGGGATAATAATATTTTGATTGTGTTGGGTAGTTTTTGTTTTTTCCTACTTTTTTAAAAAGCATGTAGTTGATGGTACAGTGGCCAGGTTAAATGTAGGTACATTTAACCTGGCCACTTCTTTGTTATATACGTCATTGTACTATTATTTAGTACAATATTTTATTTATTTCAGATATTATTTCCTAGATGTTCCTGATGATTTGTACATTATTTATCTCAACCTGTAAAAATAGGCGGCACTACTAGAACAGCAAATCTGTGTTTTCCATTAATTTATCTATGTATAATGTTTGTTAGCTTTTGGCTGGTTTTTGAAATTTAAGTTGCCTTTTTTTTAATACAAATTATTTTTTACAAAATAAATCATTATTCTGTAAATGTCTATGTACTTGTTTTTACTATCCCCGTCTCCTATGCAGTAATGGCCACAGTACCATACTCTAATGGCCACTGTACATATCATTGTAGGTACAGTGGTCACTTTTATCTTAAATTCTTCCAACTCTAAAATCTTTGTTATAATTTTATTTTTTCAGTTCTAGAATGTAATGGTGTAGAAGTAAAAACAGTGTTTGTCATCTAATTGTAACAGATTCTATAAAAAAGGGTTAATTTTGGTTGTTATTGATTTTATTATAAAAAGGTGGCCACTGTTCCAGACTCTCCCCTACTTTAGTATTATAGTTAAATAAATTTTGAATGTAACAGTAGTTAATGTTTATTAAATATTGTGCAATATATAACATTTATAAATAAATATACATAGGATAAAAACAAACAATGTTTGTGTAATTATTATTTATTTAAAACAATTATTTTTTCAAAAATTTCTCCCTCCCAAAATAATTTTCTGGATCCGCCCCTGCTTATTTCCAGATAGTTTCTTAATATTAGAAATATTAGGAATGATCAGTTAGCCAATGTTCACTTGGAAATATTTTTTTTATAAATTTGACAGATATTTATACTTTAATTTTTTAATATTTTAGATTGTTTATTCTCTTTTTTATGATATAAAAAATAAGTTTATAAAAACAAATGTGGTTCATTTAAAAAGCCTTCGTGGGTCAGTGTCTTACCTGTGGGTCATAGGTTCGCCACCACTGGTCTAGGGCTTGCTGCATTCGCTTCCTAACCATGTTTATGATTTTGCCTCGACCACTATGACTAGATTGTCAGCGTATCCCAGGGAGTAAATCCTTTACTGTAGAGATCCCTAAAAAGTCCATCCATCATAAGGTTCCGTAGCAGTGGTGAGAGAACTCCACCCTGCGACAGCCCCCTGCTACCTGGATGAGTAAACCATCCTACCTTTGAACATGCAGTCAATCCACCTGCAGCACGTCTCCTCTAGCGCTCGATCTTGAAGGGCAGCAGTTATAGAGTTAAAGGATGTGTTGTCAAAGGCTCCTGTTATATCTAGGAACGCTCCTAGAAGGATCTCTTTGTGTTCCAGAGTCTTCTCCAACCATCTAGCAAGATGGTGGAGAGCTGTTTCTGTAAATAAACCCGCTTGGTAGGCAAATTGTCCTTGACATAGTGGATTTTACACCAGTATGTCATCCCTAATGTGCCTGTCAAGTACTTCCTCTATAGTCTCGAGTACACGAGACATTAGACTGATGGGTCTATAACATTTTGCCTGTGAGTAATTGGCTCTTACAGTCTTGGTTATAAATACCACCCTGGTTAATCTCCACACTCTTGGCAGATGCTTTAGAGCCAGACTAGCTTTCAATAACTTACATAGCTTTGTAATCAGAAGTTCAGGTCCCTTCTGTAGCATGGCTGGAATAATCCTATGCGGTCCTGTTTATTTGTATGTTTTTCGCCAATTTGAGTTTACTAAAGGTGACAATCTGCTTCGCAGTCTGCTAGTCTTGCCTTAATCTCCCGTTTCCAGTAGCATCAGGTCCCTGGCTCGTTAATTCTGAGGGCGATTGTTCTATAGCTACAGATCCAGGAAAGTAAACCTGAACAAGTTCGGTCAGTGTTTCCTTTCCTGTCTTAGTAAATTCTCCAGTTGTAGTTTCTAGACTTCTAGAGTGTTTATCGAGTGCTGGGAGTCCTTAGAGAGTACCTTTCACAACCTTTCAAAACATATCAACATGAATAGAAATATTAATGCGTGTATATAGACACAAAACCAAGGGATAATAATGGGAAATCGCGCAATAGAGTTACAAGAGAAAGTTAGTAACTAACTAACTTTAACTTTCTCTTGTAACTCTATAGTAACTAACTTACTCTTGTAACTCTAGTGCCCGATTTCCCATTATTATCTCTTGGTTTTGTGTCTATATACACGCATTAATATTTCTATTCATGTTGATATGTTTTGGGATTAGGTTGTCTCGCAGTAGTGGCTATAGCTACCTCCATAGTGACGTTTGTTGTTGCATTGAAAACTCAATGTCATCAAGCCGATACTGCAATTGTGTGGTTGGCTGCTATCTGTGAAACCTTGTATTGTACATCGTTTCTAGTTTGTTGCTTTTATTTTATTTGTTTCTATCTGCTATGCCATACCGATGAGCACTAATAAGTGCGAAACACATGTATATGGCTGCAACTAACTTTCTCTTGTAACTCTATTGCGCGATTTCCCATTATTATCCCTTGGTTTTGTTACTATAATCATCATTATAGTACGGAACAGGTCCCTTCCTCCTCTTAAGGTCTTCGTTCCACATTTTGTTAGGTTGGTTACGGCATACAGTTTTAGTCTATTTGCAAATTTTAAATGACATTAGTTTGAATTTGAAATTTTTAAATGTCAATCAATATTACCCAACAGCTCATAGTAAAACCAAAATTTTCCTGATCATATATTTTCAAACTAAAAAATAAAATAACAGTTTTTTAATGTTTTTGACATGTAAGAAAATAGAAATAGAAAAACATAGTATAAAATATATTTTTCATATGCACTCTTCAATGCACTTACTTGTCCATTAGAAAACTTGTTGCAAGTGGCTCGTTTTCTAAATTTAGGTGCATGCACAGAAATCATGTCATCTGAAACTTATTTTTCAATGTACTATTGTGGAGCACTAGACTCAATGATATTTGCTACCAAGTGCGATCAAAAGTAGGAATACTTTAGGTCCTGCAATTAATTTTAAATAGAAAATCTAAACTAGGAAGAATCCGTAACTTTATAGACTGCACACAAGAGTCTAGATTTACAAACTCTGGCAGTTCCACCTGAATGTAATCTAACCTGAAAAAATCCAATAGCTTTGTGGTTGGTAATGTGTTATCCGAGTTATACCTGATCATCTATGAGGAACGAAAGGTACAACTATGTTTAAAATTAAAGATTTGGTCAATATTGCTTGGCTATTTCTGAAGCACATATGGTAAAGTAAATATGATAATACCTGACAGGCAAGAGGAATGCTGGAGTTGACACTGTTGTTGCTGCCTGATTTGTCTTGATCTTCGCAGAGGATGTTTGAAAATTGTCATGATGTAACACAATTATTTAATCATTATTCATTAGCAAAAATTATCTACACTTTTTCATTATATCATTACAATTTTAAAAAGTCATTTGCAAAGTCTAGATGATTGTTGTGGACTAATTTTCTGTTAAATGGCAGGCCTATTTGCTAGTTTGTAAATATAAGGGTAATAAGGTAAGTAAGTAGCTCAAGCTAATTAAATCAGTTTTCATATTTGTGATACGAAAAAATGACATTAAAATAATAATGGTTCCAATGCTCATGAGTTCTGTAATGCTGCCGAGTTTTCATCAATTGATGTTGAAATAATGCCAGATTTCATCAAAAATATTATAGCAAAGCTGTGCAGTCGGATGGACACATTATAAGTAGTTGGTCCCGACACTCACACAAACATGTACCTATATTAGTTGTTAAGAATAACACCGCACTATATCACGCACAAGTATATATTCAAAATTTAAAAAAAATTTCAAAAATTCTTACCGTGTGTCCAACAAAAGCTTTAAATATTTTGCTTAAATTCAAAATTGTCTATAATATGCAACAGTACAACAACTTTGTACAAATTCAGAGTACAGATCAGAGCCATATGCAGTAGAAAACCAATGGTACCAACCTTACAAAACATGTAGTTTTATACAACCACAAACAGTTGAATAACAGCCTCTTTTATTAAGCTGCAAAGTAGAAAAAAAATGTATTTTTTATTTTTGTTCAGATTTTCAATCTGATTAGATTGTAATAATTTTTAAATCTTTACACCAATTACGAATGTATTAATTCAATCTTTTCTACATCTTCTTGATGGAAGGACAGTTCTTCTAATATACCGATTGTACTAATCATTGTGTTCAGACTTAATGAATTAATTCTTCTGTTATTCTAATCTTTTTGGAAATTTGACTTTATGTGTCAATATACAGGGGTGGATTCAGAGAATTATCTTGGGGAGGGGAATTTTTGGAAAAATGATTGAAGGGTAGGCCATAACAACGTTGTATGAAACATTTTGCTGAAATGAGGTATTGTCGTAAAAACAATGTTAGTATATGCCTATTGGAAGGTGTTGGCATCATAGAGATATAGAATATTCTTAAACAGATTCCTGGAATGCTAATTTTTAAAGCTTGCATTTGTAGTATGTTGTTTAACAACGCTGTACGTTTGTTGAAAGTTCGTGTTGCTGTTTAATCCTTTTGTTACATACAACGTTGTTATGGCCGATCCTTCAATTGTTTTAAATACATAATAAACATTTGTTTGTTTTCCTGTATATATTTATTTACAAATGTTATATATTGCACAATATTTAATAAGCATTAACTACTTGTAGCAACACGACATAGGTCAAAAAATCAAATAGGTGTTCCAATTCAATAAAAGTTGTGGCCCTGAAAAGGGCCGTTTTATAATAGGACAGGTACAAGGTGGAGAAAGTATCTCTAGTAATAATAATGGGCTTTATTAGTAAAGATAAAAGACACTGAGATCTTTAGTTTCAGCCTAAAGAGCATTATAAATGTTCAAACAGCTCTCCATTAACAGCTAAACAATGTCCTATGACTAAACAATGATTCACCAGTAAAAACAAATTCAGTTGATGAGCATTTGTTTATTTATTCTACAATACAATACAAAAGTTAGATATATCCAAGTTATAAATTATTTTATTTGCCCTTAATAAATTTTCGTTCTTACAGAAATTGGATCCCGACCAATATAGTTGAAATTTTAATATGTTGTAGTTTATATTATCCTGACCGAAAATCTCTCTGGCCACGAAGCTCTATAATTAACAGTTTTGGAGTTACAGAGCAGGAAAGATTCATACTTTGGTATATGGATTATTAACACATATAGCCTTGGCATAGTCATTTTTTGTTTTTGTTTTGATTAACACAGATAATTATGTTGTTTTGCATTAATGTGAATCATGCGAAATTACACCGGGTGTCCCATTATATTTTGACCTATATAACTTTTGAAATTTGAGATAATGATAATTGAGATAATGCAGTATTCACCAGTCTTCTTAGTTTTTACAGTTTTTTTCTGAGTATGCGTCTTTTTTTGCCCACCTCCGGTTTACCGGAAATAATAGCGTACTTTTGGGGATAGGGCAAGTTTGTGATTTCAAATGGGACACTCTGTACATTTTTCACAGTTGGACAGCCCATTGTTTCGCCTTTTCAAAAATGCCATACTTGTCTTAGTTATTATACGGATGATGGTTTTATAAAGTCTTAAAATGGATACTGCATGTTATTGAAATGCTACGAAAAAAGATCATCAAGAAACCCATTTTGATGAATGTATTAAGAGATGCCGTGTTCAATTCATTTGGGAAAATCATTCTGATGATAATTACATCATCACATTACTATATGCTATAGTACGTACTATAGTGCAATAAAATTTATTAAAATCGAAATATTATTCTAGTTTTTATATGCATTCAAACACAGTCTCAAATTTTAGGCATCACACGTTATATTAAATAGTGCCAAAAGCAAACCAGAGTTACTGGTGACATGATGTGATACATTTCACCGTACTTACCATGATAAATTTAAGAACTATAATTCCACTAAAAAGTATTTATTGATGACATCATTGTTCAAAACTGACAGATTGAAACTTTATTGTATTTTAATATTACTTGCAAATAGTATTAAAAGTGTCAATTTACTGGACGAACAGTTATGTTTGCATTTGTACTTTTTATATCCGACTCATACACTTTTTTCTCATAATTAGAAGTAGGTAATACTTTTTTTTTATTAGGATTAAAAGTGGAGCATAACAACACGTACTTTTTTATATTAGTAACAAAAACACCAACTGTAATGACAATAATAGGATTAAAATAAACATCTTTTAATCTGATTGTGAGAAAAATAACTTTTTATATTTGCGTGTCCTAATGAGATTTTTTAGAATACTGGAAACAGTAACATTTTATTTTTTAAAATTGATATCACTGTTAGACAGCTTTTCTTAGAATGTCAAACTTATCTTATTTTCGCACTGAACTTTTGTAACTAGAATGCAACGCTCGCTAAACCATGTACCATTGCAAGACGCAGAGCGCTGTCGACCGTAGCCCCATTACGGGCATGGATAACAGTTTTTACTTTATTATTAACGAAATTGTAAATTTTGATACTGTCATCATATGGGGGTGCATTGTGTTATGTATGTGCAATATGCTAACGATAAACTTAACATAATAAAATTCAGTTTCATTAAATTATATGTATATCTTTACCTTATAATATCAAAAAGATCCAATGAATAATTATTTTTGTTAACAAAAATCATTCTTTGCTGAAAATACTATAGCATTTATACCATTAATTTCTTTAACAAATAAAGTATTCTATAAAATGATATATAATTATTCTTATTTCATCCAATTTTTTAATTCATTAAGTAGCAATTATTTATGTCACAAATATATTTGCATACATTCTATGTACAGTGAAGCCTTGATGATCCGAATCTACGTTAATCCGGATTTAAGGTTCTGATCATCCGAACTTTAGAATTAATTGTTTTTATTCGTCAAGTGTTGTTGATAGTAACTAATGCAATGGGTATTCAGATGTGTAATTTGATACAAAACTACCCTTGTAGATAAGATAAATAAGATTTTATTTTATTTATGTTTACGTTATATTTATGTCGTGACAAATTCTTATTATAAAAAGTCATGTATTTCTTAAAAGTGGTTACATTGCAACTTCATAATTCATATTAGTTACAAAGGTTTAAGTTAAAAAAAGAATTGATACTTCTTTCATGAATTACGACTTTATGTACCTCCGGCAAACATAAAAAGATCTTGTGCTAAATTTAAAAAGACGGCATTGTAACTTTAAATATTACACATTACCGATATCTTCCGAAATTTTGACCGAAAAGGCAAAGCATCTTTATCCAGCACCGTGCAGTGCATACGAAACAGTGGATGCAGTCACGATACGACGTATGCGCTATAATGCTCGTACACATACGTCGTATCACGACTGGTTCCACTGTTTCGTATACTCTGCACGCTGCTGTGTCTTTAAAAGATGTTTTCAAAACGATGACGTCAGACCAAGTAAAGATTGGATCCTTAATTTAAAAAAAGACACAATTTGCGAGATAAAAATCGTGGAGAAATGCTAAGTTATTCAGTGATTCGCACGCAGTGAAGCCATTTAAGAAAAAGTTGCAAAGCAGTGGCTTTGCACTGGACGGTAGAAAATTTGAAACAATTGTGATGCCGGAAGATTTAAAAGAAAATCATAACTAACGTATTAAGTTCAAAAAACACGAAACAAGCAAAAATCACCACCTTTTTTTAATGACATATTAATGCGGAATATTATTTTTTGTGTTTTTAAAACAGAATTCTTGCATAAATATTTTTGTGTTTTATTTATTATTAAATAAATGTTTTAATTGCATTTATTTACAAATAAAACATTGTAACACTACAGACGCGGTAATCCGGAAACCGCGATGATTCGGATTGCCCCTGTTTTAGACGAATTAGAGAGACTTCACTGTACTTTGAATTTATAATAATTTTCAACAGTACATATAATACACTTGGCAAATTTGAACGAGGTCCTGATGCTTAGCAGCGGGCTTTATATGTATCAGATATAGTGTTGTAAAAAAACGGTTTTTTTTCTGACTGAATAAAAAACATGAAAAAAAACATGTTTTTTTTGAAAAAAAAACACTTTCTGATTTTTTTTCAGCAGCCGGGTGCTTAATAATAAAAACTTCTTGTAATGATTAGAGAAACAAGAGACCAACCGATTAGTTTTCAAATATACATGTATCAATGACCTATAACCTTCAATTTAAGACTTGAACTGATGGTGAGGATTATTATAGTATTTAGTAAATCAATAGATTAAAAAAAAAGATGAAAATCTTATAGCAAGATCAGGGCATAGGTCAATATATTTACTGTCATTTAGTTTTACTGCAAAAGTTACATATTTAGTAGCTATTTTTTTAAAACGTTGAACTATATTACAGTGACAATTCAACACATTATTTATCCACTAATCAAATGTCATAAATCTAGTCAAACCAATTAACAATGCTGATTACAACAATAATCACCATTGGTGATAATTACAGAGATAATTTGTTAAATTTTCACATGAATTTCACTTTTGGTCCCAATTTTTTTGGTAATCTTGGCCATCATATTAGATTATACTTGTAGTGATTCAGACGATAAGTGCGAAATGTGCTTTGCACTCATCACAATTTCCATCTCGATCAACTACTTGTGTTATGACATTCAAAATTATTGGCAAAATTAGGACCACTAGTAGTATTATATATGACACATGATGTTAAATCAACCATCGGAACTTATTAATTTGCTTAATTACAAAGCTATCACACCAATAGTAAAAAACAAGTGATCATATTACCTTATTTTGATCTGTTTCTAAGAACATAATTTGATTCAAATTTCCTCTCATCGAATATAACTCGTAGTACAATTAATAATCGATGATTCTACTTGTGAAACTGGATCACCATATTCAAATCGCCCTATACAGGCTCCTTGAACTGCAGTTTGGTTTCACACGTACATGTATTTGATAATAATCTTACCACTTGTTATATTATGGCTGACAATCCTCTCAGACAAGAAAATGAACAATAAGGAACATAATATATAGACTGATATAGACATAATATTCGAAATTATGTCTATATCTGAAAAAAAAACAGATTCAGAAAAAAAAACAGACACGTATGGTTTTTTTTAAGAAACGGTTTTTTTTTAAACACTTTTTGTTTTTTTTTCATTTACATCACTAATCAGACAAGAAGGAATTTCTACGTCGCGCGGATTACCTAAAGTTATCGAGGTTATGTAAAAAACAATTGCATAATTTCTAGTGTTGCCAACTAAGTAATTTTTTTAATTATTTAATAATGAAATAACGCAAGTATAAAAAATAGTATAAAGTATTCGTTTCATAAGACGTTTTGACACACAGTTGACACACAGTTTAAGACAGTTGTCCTCTTTAGAAAACTCCCCGCTACGCGGGTCGTTTTGTAAACTTGGACGCGTGCGCTAAAAACGTGTTTTATGAAACTAATACTTTAATATACTTTGATGTTGGAATATTCCAATTATATTGGGGCACTCTGTATGATAAAACTTTTTGTGACCCGCATAAAAGCACTTTCACTTTGAAATATACATAACTCATCTACTGTATTGTTTTAAAGTATCAGCTACACTGCATTTATATATGCTAATTATGATTTCATTCAGAACTGTTACTTTATAATTAAATTAGAGTAAAATTCTTATCTTTTTGTGCAGACACCATGGGAAGGTGGCAATTACAAACTTCGTATGATCTTCAAAGATGATTACCCCAGCAGCCCACCAAAATGCAAATTCGAACCACCACTATTTCATCCAAATGTATACCCATCCGGTACTGTCTGTTTGTCTTTATTAGATGAAGAGAAGGATTGGCGTCCAGCTATCACTATTAAACAAATTTTACTCGGAATTCAGGACCTGTTAAACGAACCGAATGTTAAGGATCCCGCACAAGCTGAAGCTTATACTATTTATTGGTAAGCAATTTATCATTACTATAATGTGTGTAACTTTAATTAACAATTCTTTTTTCTCTTAACAGTCAGAATCGTCTAGAATACGAAAAGCGTGTCAGAGCTCAAGCTCGAGCTATGAGTCAACCAGATCTCAGCTAAATTAACTAGTAGTGTCCCCTAAGAATTATTTGTATCTACCTAAAAACTGATAATTATAATTATTTTTTTTGGAAATTTCTATTTTATGTCTATTAACTGTGTCACTATACATGTAAAATAGAAAGATACTGCATATGACAGTCTTCAAAAATTAATATAAGCAACAATTTTTGTTCAACATTTTATATTTTGTGGTTAGTGGAATCCTGTGTGAATAATTTAAGATTAACGACAAACATTTAATGTAAGGAAGCATCTTTTAATAAACATTTTTTCATAATATTATTTACATTGTTTTATTGTTAATTTTAAAATATTCTTTGACTATTTTTGGGAGGGGAATCGGGGTGATGAAACTAACATCCCTTTGTACATCATGGCACTGATTGCTTTGATCACATGGCTGACCCTATTAAAATTTAACCCTTCGGAAGAAATTAAACTCTCGGTAGAAATGTTTATTGTATCATACATCACATTGACGTGGAGCTTGCTGTTTCACTTCCTTAGAGGTTACCAAGCTTATTTTTCTGCAGAACTCTTATCCAATATTTTACATTTCGCAGAATTCTAGCCATATCTAGAAAGATCGTAATCTTAACTGAGCATTAAAAATATAAAAATTAGCTACAAATAATTTATTCAAACATGCAATGAATAATTTTCCAATATAGAATACACAAATATAAATTGTGCAAAATACAGAATAGAATAAAATATGGCTTTGATCACTAATAGTTACAATTTTTGAAACTAAAAATTTTCTTAAATGCTGCTGTTTTTTCTGAAGTTAATTAAATAAGTTTTCATATTTGTGATGCAAAAACATAGTGTTTGTAAATGTTTAACTTTGGAAATATTTTGAGAAGAAAACATTCATAAATTTCCTCCTTAACCTAATTGTTGATGTTTATAACCTCATTTTTAAATGTTGTACATCGACCTTTTCAATTTTTAATTACTTCAAAATACCAAAATTATAAAATAAAACTATTATCATCATTCATTCATCATAAGGATACAGGTAAATTTCATGAGGATCGTTATAGTGTGCCATATTAAGTTTTATAATTATTTATTATTTGCTCTTTTCATTTCCCTTGGAATGGAGTTTTGATTTTTGTGTTTTCCTTAATAAATGATCTTCCAATTTTCAGTTATTTTTTGATACACCTACATACCTAATTTCGTTAACTTTTTTTTTATATTTGCCATTTCAATAAATTTCCGGAAATATTTCCATGAAAAGTTTCCAAAAAATTGTCAACACTACAAAAACATATAGTATTAATAATAACGGTTCTAATGCTCATATATAATGGTCTTTATGTAACAACTGTCCTACAATTAGGCTTGCTTTATGGCACAGTATACCGTAACAATTATAATAAAATATTAAAAACAATAACTTACTTTTTAAAAAACTTATATCAACACAGATACCATTAAAAGAGTATTAACAATAACCAGAAACTAAAAAAATTTAACAATACAATCAATAACTACATATTTCTAAACTACTGTTTAACCCCGTACAAATGATTTCGTAAAATATATACCGAACTTTTTAATATTTTTAAAACTATTTCATGGTCTAACGATTTTGGTAAATTAAGTGCTTTTCGTAATGTAACATAGTCTTTTACTAACGTCCCCCTTGAACCAAATAACAAACCTTTCACTTTAATATCTTTTACCCGAAATTTATTCTTATAGTAATTAATTGTTGGTTCATATATATCACGTTTTTCCGGGTCTACTTGACTGGGTTGATCCTCGTTATTCTCAAATCGAATAGTAGGGTCGATAATAAAAGCCTTTCCAGTGGATCTATCGATGGCGATTATTCGATCCGCCTAATGCTATCTTTTTCAGATACGCCAACTATTTCCTCGTGTACCTCAAGTCCTTTTGCTGAAAGAGCAGAAGCCAACATTGATCTAACATCATTATGACGTTTAATTTGTATAGCTTCACCGTAGCCCCATGACCCTAACGCATGAGCAAGAGTTTCGTACTCATTACAATGTCTGCAACGGTTTGTGTTAAGGCTGCCACCAGGTATTGCTCTGAAGGCTGTGACATTACACTGCATTTTCAAACAGCCTCTCCATTCGGATGTAGTTAAACCATTATTTCGATATATCCACTGGTTTGCTGATTTGACTTGACCATATAGGATCACTCCACGTTTGTGGAAGATTTTGCCAATCAACGAATGCTTTTTCACATAAGATTTTTCGTAAATTGGTGCTTTGGATTTTAGGTGTATGTATCTGGTCCAAGTCGTTTTGTGTTATATTTAATTTCAGTAAACAATTATCTTTTTGTAACTTATAATCCTGGCTAATGAGCTGACAATTTGATTTTTCCAATAAAACATATTTATTGTAAATCTGTAAATATGCTTTCAACGTAGATCTAAACAACTGAAGCCCTTTTACTGATTTTGCCGAATATAGAAAATTGTTCGGAGTGTCTGATGGTAATTGAAGGATTTCTTTCACACTACTCCTAATAATTTTATCAATGTCTTCCAAAAATCCTTGTGTGATTTTTTCGATTGATGCCATTTGAAACGAATAAATTAGTGAAGGTGATATATATTGGCTCAAAATGTTAATTTTTTGATTACAATTTAACAAATTCGACCTTGTCAGTATTTCTAATCTGATAGAGAATTTTTTTAAAATATCTTTTTGATTAATTATCAAAGTATCTGTAAATGTACGACCGAGGTATTTAATTTCTTCGTCCATGGCAATAGTACTAATACAATCATTGAACGTGTACAATTTAGATGGCTTGAGTAATCCTTTTTCTAAAATAATGGCCGATGACTTAGTAGGATTTATTCGTAAAAGCTATCTTCTACCATGTGTACCAGTTTATTGTAGATGCTTCATTTCTGCCAATCAATGCAGTGTTATCAGCAAATCCAAATATAGTTACAGGTTCTTGATCCTTTATCAGCTTAAACCCATATTCATATGCTACAGTAGGTTCCGAAACCATGTCAAATATATGATTAATACACATATTAAATAAAATTGATGACAATGGAGCGCCTTGTAATAATCCTTTATTAATACAAATATGTTTTGATTTTTTATTGCCAAGATCAATGTAAGTTACGTTATTACTCTGTAAATTAAATATAAGATTTTGTAATTTTGTGGGAAGTTCTGAATGTAGAAGGGTGTTTTTCAAATGTTCATGTCCTACGGAATCATAAGCCTTTTCTAAATCCAAAAGTACTAATCCTGCGTTGCATTTTTCTACTTTGGCCATTTTTAAAATGCTCTCTACAATTGTTGTATTTATTTGGCAACCCAGTGTGTGCATGAAGCCGCATTGATTTTCGTTTATTACTATGTAACGCCTGACATGCTTGTCTAAAGCTTTCTCTATAATTCGACGAAGGAGAGAGCAAATGGATATTGGTCTCCAATTATTGATATTATCTGAGTCTCCTTTTTTGTGTATGAGAACAGTTCTAGCAATTTTTAAAGATTTTGGAACAAAATTGTTTTCCAACATTATGGTTCCAATCTTGAACTAATAATTGAAGGTATCTTCGCGTTGCTTTTGATTGTATGCATTATAATTCTGTCAGGACCAGGTGATGTGTCAATAGCAATGGTTCTAATTGCTTTATTAATTTCATCATCTAACAAAAATTTGTAGTTTTTGTTTATAGACTGTTTTTCAAAATCAGTGAGTCTAGTTGAATAATATGCTCTTGTTTTATTATTCTTAATTTCGAAAACCCCTTGAAAGTGTTGATAAGCTTGGTTGATATCAATTTTGCATGGAGTTGGCTTGTTTGACTCAAAAACTCTTCTAACAGCCTTTCTTCGTTGATTGTAGTAATAATATTGTGTCAACTGGTAATCGTACTCTGCTTTCCTGTTTTCCGCCTCTCTTTTTGATTTTCTTTGGGGATTATTTACTTTATAGCTTTCGTTTATTCTATGAAATCCTTTCTTTTTACGCTCTTCATAATATTTTCTAGCTGGGTGCTTGGGTCCGGGAAGTATATCTATAGAATTTGCTAAATCCTTGCTAAAATCTTCAACATCTATACTAAATTGCTCTTCTGTTTCATATATCGAATCTCTAAATTTATTATTCCAATACTTAATTTTTTCATTAAATTTTCATACCTCATTGTTATTTGCCTGTATTTCTGTTTTATTTTCATTTATCCCATGATGTTCCATCATGTTGTTACCACTTACTACTTTGTCTCTATACTCCTTAGGATGTGCCTTATGAAAATGGATTGTGACACCTTTTCTACTTTTAAATGATGAATTGCATATGTTACAGGTGTTCTCATTACCTTTTGTGGTTTCACTTGATAATTTAATTTTATCATCATTTCTATTATTATGGACCTTAGCGATATGTATTTTTGTATCCTTACTTGAACTAAATTCTTTTTTACAATAGTTACATACTGAATTAATTGATGAGTTATGTGTTAAATTATGTTTTTTAGATGATGAAATATCTTTAGTATTTTGCGAATCCTTTAGATTTCTGTTTTCTAATTGTATGAGTGTATCTGGTGAACACGTTAGCAAGTTTTCTTCATCAAAACTATCATCACACTTATAGTTTGGACGAAAATATCTGCCAAGACATGATGGAACATTCGATTTTCCATTTGAAGTAGTGGGATAACTTGTAAAGCTTGTAGCATTATTACACTTCATTTGTCCGTATTGTAAAGCATTTTTAAAACGTTGTAGATTTTGATCGCTGGTTCTTTTTGACATTACAAATTTTGACAGTTACACAACACAGACAAAAATTTACAAAAAATCGTATAAAAAATATATTTAACTCATTATTTCTCTCTCTCTCTTCTTTTTTTTTAATGTAATTCTGTAATGTTGAGCTTTCATCAATTGATGTTATCAAAAGGACTGTTGGAAAAGTACTGTATTAAAGATTGATAAAATCTCCGAGAAAGCAAAATCATTTTCAGGTATGCTGGAATTGCATTGCTTTTAATATGAAGGAGGAAAATTGATTAAAAAACGAGTTTTTATAACTTAATTTTAAACAATTAGAAAATGTTAAGGTAAGTTTCATGTATTTATATTTATTTAAATTACTGAAACATTGGAAATTAATTGGATCTGTTAAAATGAATACTTGTATAGATTTTTACTGTCTCCAGCCTTACTTTGTATTATATTGCATAAAACTTGTGAAACTGTTAACTATAGTGTATTTGGGAATGGAGCAGAGTTATAAAATCACGTGTGCAGAACTCAGTGGCGGATTTAACGCTTAAGGGGCCTGAAGCGCTACAAATTTTTGGGGCCCCATAGTATAAAGCAATTACTACAATTTATATACCTTTTATTTTTTTTATCAAAAATTAAGTACATATAATTATTAATATCAGGCGCGAATTTACGGTGGGGGGATGGAGGAAATTGCCACCTCAAGATTTTTTAAATAATCCGACTTCATCTCATTCCGCAGTCACACGAGTGTGAAATTGGCGTTTTTGTACGTGTCGCACACTATACTTAATCTACGACCATATATTTAACCTAGAATATGATTTGAGATTGAGATGCAGGATTGTCAAAAGTAGATAATGCCCACAGTTTGTGGAAAACAGGTGTTAGTTGTAAAAATTAAGAAATGCGTATAACTCAAAGTAATAATCATTTATTTAAAATTAATACTGAAATTTAACAATTATTTAAATGAATAATAGTAGTTTTGTTGGTGTCTTCAATTTTATTATTTATTTTTTTTTATTTATTTCCGAGCTAGTACGTATATACAATGTGATGTGTGTAGAAATCACATACGAGCTGCCCTAATTGAAGGAATCACTATAAAATTGTGAGTATAATGGTCGTTCATAAACAATTTTTAACATTTAAAAATAAATTAATCTTTATGTAAAAGTTATAACTTTGTATATTTCAATTAATTAGAAATATTGCATATGCTGACATCTATGGCATTTTAATAGAACCACTGAAAATGTGAATTTATTTCCCACGGTCATTTCCATACAGTTAAGAGATTATGAACAATGAGTTATTTTCATGCTTACTAGACTGTGTAAAATGTGTAATTTTCTATAGTGGTCGTAGATAAATTAGTTATTTGTATACCAAATAAGGTTGTACTTTTTTATCACGAATATGAAGATTATTGAACAACAGTAACGAGTGATAAATCAACTTTAGTGCTGAGGGTACATTACGGTTTTTCTGAAATCGCGAAATTAAGAATTTAAAATACAAAATGTGCATTTAATAACAGTAGAGTAGGCAACTAAGTCAACGTGGATGTGTGAGACATATGTCAAATACATGTGAAACAATGCAAATAAAAATGACAGACGAGTCCGTAAAAGTTAGTTGTGACATATGTCATTGTGACAGATGAGTCCGTAAAAGTTCTACTTTATTTCAGAAAAACATTTTATTCCATAATCAGTTTATAATGGAACTTTTCTGCTTTTAAAAGCATCATATTTATCAATAATATTTTCAAAACAGTCAAAACATAAATTTTGCGTAATGTCATTTTCAATAAACATTACTGATAATTTTTTTAAATGACTGTCCAAAATTATTTCTTAAATAATTTCTTACACGTTTAAGAACGGAGATAGATCGTTCTCCAGTTGCATTACATATCAGTAATGTTAAGATTTTTTTAAAATTATTGTTTCGACATTGGGAAATGTGGACAAATGACATTAAGGAATTCCACCCATTCGAGACCATGGTTAAGTTCCCCTTCCCCGAATGTAAGTCGGACAACTGCGCAGAGATTACTAGAAGACATTGAAGGCAAGCCATTCGGAGCGATAGAGATGATACATTCCTTGCAGGTCTGCTGCGAAATTCTGTATATTCCGTTACAAAATTTTACCTATCACTCCGAATGCTTGCCTTTTCGCACGAAACTCTATTGCGTCGACCGTACATCTTTTTTACCCACCTGTACACGATATGAACTGTTGTTCTCACATGTTTCACTATTTTCGACAAAGTGAGTTCCAATGCCAATAATTTTATTTGTCGCATGTCCACAGGTCCACTGCGATCCTGGGCAAGGGTGCTCTGCGGAGCCCCCTGAGTTGTGGGGCCTGGAGCGACCGCTTCCACCGCTTGAGCGTAAATCCGCCACTGTTCACCGAATGTATCAGAAACCATTAATTCAAGAAATTAGTCATCATAGTAGTCGGATGACCGCGCTGATTGTGCGAGAAGACCAGCATTCGGACCGACAGGGGATACATTTCTCGCAGGTCTGCTGTGGAACAGTATACTCCGTTACAATATTTTACCTATCGCTTTGAGTACCGCTTGCCTTTTCGCACGAAACTCTAATGCGTCAACCGTACACTTTTTTTACCAGCCTGTACACGATATGATCTGTTTCACTTTCTGCGAGAAAATGAATTCCCACGCCAATAATTTTTATTTGTCGCGTGTCCAATACGGTCCTTGGCAGGAGGCCTCCGCGGGGCCCCCTGGCTTGTGGGGCCTGAAGCGGCCGCTTCCAACGCTTGTGCCTAAATCCCCCACTGGCAGAACTTAGCAGCTCGTGAGTATCTTCCTATTGGTTGTAGCATGCTCAGGTACACACAACTGAAAAGTAAGTTATTTGACGTTCATTTGACATGATTATGATAACACGTCCTATTATGGTTTTACTTTACTTTTTATATTTAGAGTACTGTAAGTATTTATTTATATTTTTTGTAATGTAGGAGTATCTAAAAGCACCGCATTCAGGGTGAAAAAAGAGTATAATGAGGCAAGAGAATTACAACCTTCTAAAAAGTTTACTGGTAGGAAATACCTTGTTAATAACGTCGACGAGTTAATTCGCCAACAATACATGGTTTTTTTTTGTGTAAATAAAATACCCTCTTTAGACTATATTCACAGAGCATCAATTCAAGAGAATGAAGATATAACAAATGATTATTTCATATACCTAATTAAAAATTTCAGTCACAGTCACAAAATCACAGGAAAAGTGACACAAAAGTCAAATTGCAAAAAACAATTTTTAAAATTTTGTATCAAGTGTCACGACAAGCTTTAAATATTTTGCTTGGAATTGAGGCATATAGTACAACAGTGGCCTAACTATTAAAATCTTTATCCATGTTTTTGCCATTGTTGCACTAAAAAAATGTGACCAAGATTTTAGTTCGAAGACAGCAATTATATGCCATCTTTTGGCAAGATGGTGAATTTCAGCCATGCCTTTGTTACATAGCATTACCCTCAACTATTTAGACTGCAGTAATGTATAAAACATGAAACTTTAGTTTTGTCAGTTAGGCCACTGTTGTACTATGGGCCTTAATTAAAATATGTAAAACCCAAATTAATACTAAACAATAGCCACTTCCATAATATATAAAAGAGTATACAACTTAAATTATTTTCATACATTTTGTTTAGTAGCAGTTTCGCGCTATAATAATTAAATTGACCGTTCTATTTCTTGGGTCCTATCGCCAAGCAATGACTGTGTTGTGTATATGTCAAGTTTCTTGAATTGTGTAAAAACCACATGCTCTTACAATTTAGGATTTTCTGAAATAAAAACTACAACATATTTTCATGTTTTTTAACTTGTTTAGCTACAAATACTATGTCTCTTTTTCATTTTTAATTTTTCTTTCAATAAGTTCTATACAATAAAAGTAATTTAATTTTAAATTTCAGCCTGGAAATGTCTAAAAATTGTTAGTTCAAAGGAGTGACAACTTTAAGCGTTAAAGTCTTTATCAATAACAAAGATTTTTTAATTTTGCCACGTTCCAGATGGCCCGAACATTTCATAATCAAACGCCAATATGTTTTTTATTCTTTACACAAGTTGGATTTTTATCTCAATAAACGGTTTTTGTTAAGGTTTGTTAAAATTAATTGTTTGCTCGATCAGGCGTTTTCGTTAATTTACAAGCACTGCTTTCAGGGCGATAAGTTCAACTTACCGCCCATGGCTAGTTAATAAAATACCTCGTCATTTAAATCGAAAAACACTCACTACCATTATAAAATTCGTCCAGATTGAAACAAATATTGTTTTTGTTTATTCAACTCCATAACAACCAGGAGTAACGTACGAGATAATCACACTATCGCAAATAGACAAGATCATATTACCTTTCATGATAAGATTATATTATCTTTCATGAGAACTGCTTAGAATAAGCAATCACACGAGATCATATTACCTTTTATGATAAGATTATATTATTTTTCATGAGAACTGATTTAGTATTAACTCTCTCATGAGAATTGTTTAGGCAGATAAGATTGTATCACTGTATAAATACCTCTATTTTAATCTTAAGTACTCAGTCTTTGTCTTAGTCTTAGTTCAAGTCTTAGTTAGTCTCAGATCATCTAGGTGTGGACTTCAAAATTGTCCTACTAGAAAACATAAAGACTCATTCGAGTATTAATTAATTGTGTTTTGTTTAATATCATTTAAATGTGATTCTAAAATTGTCCTGTTAAGTGTGTTAATTCAAATCTAATTATTTAAACTCGTCTTACTCATTTAAATAATTACTGACAAAGTAATACACATTTGTATTGTGAATGTAAAAAGAGATAAAGTTTTCTCTTTATTATAAATAATAAATTATATTCTACGACTGCAGACGAAATATATAAATTTGTTTTATTATATTAAGTAAATAAATAAAGTTAAAAAAAAGCTTCAGCTACAGAATATAATAAAACTCAGGTGCATTAACCGACTTGATAAAATTCACATTTTCAGTGTGATTTTTTTTAAATGTTCACTCCATATGTTTAAAATTAACGCATATATCCGATCGGACAAAAAATAGTATAAGCATTACCGGCGTTAGGTACCACCAGTGTTGACTAATATGGAGTCGTCTGCTACGCGTCGGTCTCTACACTATTAGCCTCGACTGGTAAAGGGTACCTACCGCCCTCAATACTTTAATACCTACTTAATGTTATATTGACATTTGTACATATATATTTGGACAATATATATAAGTACAATAAATATAACGAAAATATGTTAAAGTAGGAATTAGGAAATCAAAATATCCTACATAGTATAAGAAAATTTAGAAAATTATACTGAGTTTACGTAATATTTACGACGAAACGGTCGGTTTCTTTGACGAGGTGAACTTTTTGGGTCTAACTTTCGATCGCCGGTTAAACTGAAAGGCGCAAATTTTAAACTCCGCTGCTTACTGCAGGAAGGCGCTGGACACGTTGAAGTGTCTGGCCAATACTAGATGGGTCGCGGACGAAAATCGACTACGGGTCCGCCGTTTATGGTTACGCGAGACAGTTCGTCTTACGTCGATTAGACTAGACTGTACACCACGCAGGCATAAAGTGGGCAACGAGCGCCTTCCGGACCAGTCCGGTTCAAGCCTTCTGTGCGAGGCGGGTATTCCCTCGTTGCAGAGGAGACGCGACCTGTTACTCGTAAACTACGTCTTAAAGACAGCGGCTTGACTGTCGAACCCTAATTTCAATCTGTTCCACGACACCGCACATCGGCGATTTTTCAGCCGACACGCCACTGTCACACAGCCGACCATTGTTCGAGCCGTCGAAGTGTTGGATCGCTTGCCCATATCGGTAGATATGACGGGAGACCGTTTATCCGGTAGACCGAAATCACGTCGCTCCGTGGATAGTGCTTAAGGCGGATCATCGCTTCGATCTGCTGCGTCTGTCAAAGCAGCACACTGTCCCGGAGCAGTACCGCTGGCGATTCCGAGAACTCCTGTCCGATTATCCTGATCACGTGTACACTTCGGTATTCTGCGGGTCCGAGTCCAGTGTTTATACTGCAGAACTTCGCGCAGTCTTCCAGGCCATGTCTCTTTGTCTTCGCTGGAATTTACTTCTTTTGTTATTTTATCCGACTCCTCCGCCGCAATTACTTCTCTCACCAACAATTTTTCCGACGGGCCCATCATCGGTAACCTGTTCGACCTCCGTCACAGGTTTCATTTGGCTGGGAGACAGGTCGTTTGGGCCTGGGTACCCGGGCACTTAGGAATTGACGGTAACGAACGAGCCTACGGTCTTGCCAAAGCAGCAGCCTCTTTTGCTGGCCTCCCGGACATGCTTCGTGTCCCAGTGTCGGACTTGAAGGCCAAAGCAAAGGCATGCTTGATTTCGGAATGGCAGATAAGTTGGCTATGTTCCTCTAAGCTCGCGCGCAGAGAGCAGGTGATTCTCACCAGGCTGCACATCGGGCACACCTGCTTAACTTCTTCGCACTTATTACGAGGCGAACACGCACCAGTCTGCGATCGCTCCCAGGTGCAGATAACGGTGCAACACCTGTTAGTAGAGTGTGCGCAATACGCGCAACACCGACGACGCCACAACATCGCCGGAAACGTAGCAGAGGTACTTACTAATACCGCCTCTTCTATAGAGAAGTTTTTCATGTACCTGAATTCCGTCGGACTTCTTTTAAATCTATGAAACTTGTTTTTTATCTTGTTTGCTACTTGTACCTGAAATCTGTTGCGCGATACAAAATATACATATATTTACAATTTTATCTATACAACTTACTTTTATCCATATTTACAACGCTATAGCCTAGTTATACCTTAACTGTGACACGTTTTTTTATTATTTCCATCTTTTGTTGGTATTATATTTATCGTCATTTCTATATTATATATACACATCAAATTTAATTTACCATACTTTAGTCGCGGCTAATAACCTTGCAGTTGATGCCGCTAAACCAAATTTAAAAAAATCAATAAATCAGTTTTTAATTAACAAGGTAGTGCAATCTAACGTTAGCGACGTTAAACCAATTTGTAAGATCAAGGAGGGCCTGCTTGTGGAAACTGCTACTGTCAAGCAGTCAAAGCGGTTGCTTCAGCTAACCACCTTTGGCGACTTTAAAATCTCAGTTCGTCCCCACCTTTCTCCGAATTTCACTAAAGGCGTTGTATCATGTAACGATCTCATTAACTGTTCAACGGAAGAGATCTAAGCCTCGTTGGAAAAATACAATGTTTTTAAGTGAAACGTTTATCTTTCAATAGAGATGGTGTTTTTCAAAACTCGAGGTCACTATTATTCACATTTGCTGGAACGGTTCTGCCCGAGAAAGTTAAGATCGCTTTCTATTCCCTTCCAGTCAGGCTATATATTCCGGCACCATTGCGAAGCTTCCGCTGTCAGCGGTTCGGCCACTTTCCAGCAAAGTGCACTAGGGAACAAATTTGCGTGTACGGGAAACCGCTACACCTGGGTCAGCAATGCCAGGCACCGATTCATTGTGTAAACGTGACGGCTAGCATTCGGCTCGTTCGCAGAATTGTCCAGTTTACAAACAAGAAGCGGCTATCCAACGAGTCAAAACTATTAAAAGACTTTCGTAGGCCGATGCCAAACGAGAAGTCGGGACCACTCATCTACAAGTGTCTCACGCTAAAGCAGTTAGTAATCAGCCCTCCAAGTCCGATGTCGTTAACGCTTTAATACCTCAAATGAAAAAGCTATTCGACGAGTTTATAAAGTCGTTCACACAATCCGACACCGTCTGTTGTGGTATCCCAAGACGCTTAGTTCTTAGAAATAACAACGCCTCCTAGTTCTAGTGTTGTACCACAGTCGGCGGTATTTAAGCCAAGCGTTCCTACTACAACAAAAATTGATCCTTTTTTCCCCTCTTCGCTGCCCTCTATTACACCCACTCCGAGGAGTCGTTCGACCTCAGTGGGCAGCGAAAACTCTGTGGCCAGCGAGTTCCTTCCCGTTCGGAATGACAGACGTATGACAAGTATGAAGTCCTAGTGACTCCTGCTTCGTTTTTTATTTTTTTTAATTCTTTTAGTTTCTATTACTTTGTAATAGTTTCTACAAACGTCATGACAACGTCACATTTAATCTCCTGGAATTACCAGGGGTTCATCAACAACTTAGGTCACCTTCAGTTGTTGGTAGCCGAACATCGACCGTGGTTACTGTGCCTGCAGGAGACTTTATTCAAGGAGGATCAGATTTATCGCTTGAAAAGATACAGTTGCGAACGTTGCGATGTACAGGCGAACGTTCGGGTTCGCGGTGGCACAGCGATATTCGTCAGAGCAGGGGTTCCTACGAACCGATAGCTATAAACGGCGACCTAGAAGCTGTCGCGGTCCGCGTCAGCCGTCCCTTCGTCGCAACGGTATGTTGCCTATATCTGCCTCCTGGCAACTCCGGCAATTACCGAGGCCTTTTATTGTCACGGGAGATTTTAATGCCCAATTGCCCACAGTCCCACTTCGAGTTCTACCAGGACCGACGCCGCGGTCGCAAGGTAGAACGAATACTAGAGCACGAAGACGTTTGTCTCTTGAATACCGGCGAAAATAGTCATTTTGTTGCCGAAACCGGCACTTTCACGGCGATCACTTGATACTTCCCCCCCCCGTCTTTGATGCCACGTTTAGAGTCCACTCTAAAGTGACGCGAGTGACTACTCGCGATCTCCACAACAGCAACCAATTCCCGATCTCTATTTGCTTTCTCGACGTCAACTTCACCCTCGACGCTTCACGACCGACACGATAGTTGTTGGACAAGACCAACTAGCAGCTTTACGAGGAGACAGTCCGTCTCCCAGCGACCACTGACGACGTCGATTCTGACGTCGCGTCTGTAACGTCTGCAATAGTTGAGGCGGCGACGACAATCCCGAAATCCAATTCTCGCAGTGCGCAGTCTCGAGTTCCAGTACCGTGGTGGAACGTGGAAATCAAAGCCGCTATTGCAGACAGGCGCCGAGCCTTCCTACACTTTCGGAACAATCCGACTACCGACAACCTCGTTCGATTTAAACGGTCCAGAGCGAAAGCACGGAAGATGATATTTGGCTAGATTACGTCTCGACAATTAACAGCGAAGCTACCGCTAGAGATGTATGGGAGAAAGCGCGCGCCATTCGGGGTCGGCGCTGTCGGCCGACACCCATCCAGATACGTAGCGGCAACAAAGTCGTTTGCGACGCAAGCGAGGTTTCTAATCTGCTCGTCCGGCATTTTGCCAATTTCAGCAACGACAGCACCTATACCGAAGCATTTCGTAGGGCCAAACCTCAGTTGGAGCGTCCTCTCGACTTCACAACGGAGGAGCGCAAAGACTACAATCTACCGTTTTCGTTGGAAGAGCTGGAACACTCGATGTCTTATTGCTCCAGATCCGCTCCTGGCCCCGACACCGTTACCTACGAAATGTTAGGTCACTTGCCGCCGGCGGGAAAGCGAACGCTTCTCGGTCTCTTCAACGAGATCTACGACAGCGGGAGATACCCGTCGCGAGAAGCAACCGTAGTGCCTCTCCCGAAGAATGGTGCTAAGATCACAGATGCTTCTAACTACAGGCCCATCTCGTTGACGTGCACTATGAGCAAATTGCTCGAACGCATGGTCAACGCGCGCTTAGTCTGGTTTTTGGAGGACAGCGGCGTGCTGAACGCGCGCCAGTACGGCTTTCGCAAGAACTGGTCGTCAACAGACGCTCTGGTCCAACTGGAGTACGCCGCTCAGGTATCGTTCGCCAAGTGACAGCACATAGTCACCGTGTTTGCCGACCTGAGCAAGGTGTACGTCACGACGTACACGGATGGAGACTGAGGGGAAACTTTCAGGCGTTCATCGCCGATTTTGTTAGGGACAGACGTTTAAGAGTACGAGTGGGCAATGACCTCTCTAACAGTATCGTTGTCGAGAACGGCGTCCCGCAAGGTTCGTCAATTAGCGTTACTCTTTTTCATGTATCCACCGTCGGTTTTTTATCGAATCTGGGTTCCGGCGTCTACGGATGTCAGTACGTAGACGACGTCGTGCTTTATACTATCGATTCCGCCTTAAACGAAGCGCAAGATCGATTGCTTTCGGCATTCGATGCATTGGTTCGCCGAGCGGAGATTAGGGGTTTCACGTTCTCCATATCCAAGTGCAGAGGTCTGCATTTCTGCAGGAAGTGCACTTGCAACAGAGATCCCGAAATTTTGCTCCACCACGAAATGGTCGGTTTCGGTAGATACGAGGGAAGATCAATATTTACGGTCCCTGATATAGAAAGAGAAAGAATTTTTAAAACATTATTTATTTATTTCTCAACATAATCTCCCTGGACTTCAATGCACTTGGTCCACCGATGTTCCAATGCTTCAATGCCTTTCAGGAAGAAGTTTTCCGGTTGCTCCTCAAACCAGCCATTTACTGCGGTCATAACTTCATTATCGTCTCCATATTTTTTTCCACGCAGGTTTTCCTTTAATTTTGGAAATAGATGATAATCACTGGGTGCCAGGTCTGGTGAATATGGAGGGTGTTCTAGGATTTCAAAGCCAGCGTTCTGTATGGCAGCCATGACAATGCAGCTCTTGTGGACTGGAGCGTTGTCCTGATGGAACAAAATTTTGTGTGCCAACTTTCCTGGTCTTTTTCGGTCGATGCTTTCGCGCAATTTTGGAATTAACCCTGCATAATAAGAACCCGTTATTGTGTGTCCACGCTGCAAATAATCGATCATCAAAATTCCTTCTGCATCCCAGAACACTGTGGCCATAATCTTTCCAGCCGCCCGTTGAACTCGAAATTTGCGTGGAGGTGGAGAACCTGTGTGATGCCACTCCATACTTTGTCTTTTCGTCTCAGGATCAAAATGGTGCACCCATGTTTCATCCACAGTCACAAAGCGAGTGAGAAATTGCTTCCGATTGGCCTTCAGGTACTCCAAATTGGCTTCCGAATGCAGCACTCTAGAGCGTTTCTGATCGACGGTCAGCATCTTTGGAACCCAACGCGCCGAAATTTTTCTGAGATCAAGAACATTTCTTAAAATATTTTCAACTGACCCATAAGAGATGTTCGTTATTTCCGCGATATGGCGAATAGTCAGTCTTCTATCTGCCATTACCATATCATGGATCAAATTGATGTTTTTGTCAACGGTTACACAGACTGGACGTCCCGCACCTTTCGCATGTTCGCAAGTTGTTCTGCCTAATCTAAACTCACGAGACATATTTTTCACCACTTGGTAAGAAGGGGCAGAGTCCCCTAAAACGTCTGTCATATCCTTGTGAATTTCAGTAGGTGTTAATCCTTTTTTTTGCAAATACTTTATCACCGCTCTGACTTCACTTTTTTCCATTTTTAAAAATTGTCTGTTATCGACCAGCTTAATTATTAATAACTTTCAAAGAACAACACGCACCTACGCAAAACTTGACACAACAAATAATTAGTAATGACAGTTCTCATAGAAAAATGAGTGACGATATCATGCAAAGCCTACTATGTCAGGGACCGTAAATACTGATCTACCCTCGTATATATAGCAGGTTGCATGTATGGGAAGAGTAAAGCGTTTGCAGTGTACAGTGCCAATGCCATCTAAATATTTAGATGGCAATGATAGTGCAGTGTTACAATGGAAAGCCTCGCTAAATCAATTGAGAATGCGAAAGCGCAAGCTCTAGAAAAGCAGTTGATGGCGCCAAACGAGCTTCCTAAGGATGCTAAATGGGCACCGCTAGTGAATCAATCAGTGTTTTATTTAAACAAATCAAAAAGTAAAGTTGTATTTGTTGGATTATGCGCTCATTTGGGATTCGCTCCTGTAATAAAAGTAGCTGGAGTAAAGAATCAGTGTATGCTGTTTGATGAAACGGAGTGGAACGCGTTAATAATCAATGAAGGAGTCATTAATAAGTACTTTAAAGCAGGAGAAGAGGTCGGGGTTCCTTTGAAAATTGGTACAAAAACTAGTGATGGGAACTTGGGTGTCGAGTGTCGTGATACTGTTCGTGGTCGTGACACTTGAAGTGTCGCGACACTTTGTGTCGAACAGTATCGCTCTTATTAGAGTGTAATTCGAAGTTGCATATCATTCTTGCAAAGAAATTAAAAGCAGATTTGTTGAACTGGCCAACAATCATTGAATAAGACGTACATATAAAACTATTTTGTTGTAGATTTTTTAGTTAAAATTATAAATTCATGAATTATTTGCAAAACATTTACTTTAAAAGCCGAAACCTGGAAAGTTGACGCAACGCCTCCGTGGTTCGATGGCAAACCGTGGCTTGCTAAACTGCACGGGCTGGTGGAATGCACGATCGAACCCCGTTACAAGCATAACTTTTTTTTAAATTTTATTTGTTATTATTCTTTTATTCGAAAAACGTACAAGAAATAATACATTACAAATAAAAAATAAAGATATCCAATTAATAAGACATTGTCTTATTAATTGGGTATCTTTATTTTTTATTTGTAATGTATTATTTCTTGTACGTTTTTCGAATAAAAGAATAATAACAAATTATACTATTTGGCATATTTCAGATTTCCCATACTAATTTTCTATAGCAAATGTTAGAACGAATGCGGTGTATAAATAATTTAATGTCTTTTAATGTACTTAATGATAAATATATAACCATAACAGAATTTACTCATAAACCTAATTGTTTTTTAATCCCTAGTTTATGATTTACGTATTAGCTATGAATCTTGACTGCTCGTTTCAATTATATTATATGAACTAGCGCATGCATGATGTGTAAATGCGAAGTATCGTTAAAGAGTCGTGAAGGAGTCGACACTTCACACGGCTAATGGTTTCGACTCGCAAGTGTCGTGATACGCGGGTGGTATCGCGAACCCAACACTAACAAAAACTATCTCGTTTGAGCGTGTTAACAGAAATTACGATAAAACAAAAATCATAAAGATAACTGATGCAGGAGATGATGAATTGTATTTAGCGTGGGAGTCCTTATATGAGCTGTGGCAGTTAATACCGTTACTAACATATCGATTAAACCTTCGGAAGGGTTTGGAATTTTTCAATTTCTACCATAGCATAATAGATGGTGTTGTAGACATGCCGGGTGACTGCATAGTGAACATCACAAACATAATGGAACTATTAATGAAGATGCAAATCCCGAATGCTAGAAGTTGTGCATTATCTACCAGAAAAGGTAATAGTGGATGTGGAAGTCAAAAGGTGTATTGCGTAATGGAAGAATGAAGAGGGGAAAGGGTGGGAGCGGGTGAATATAAGAACACACGTTCTATGCGTAACGTAGTGAAACAGAATGGGGACGCGTAACAGTGAAGACGTATCAAGCAAAGCTATTGATAAACTGAATACTGTGGAGAAACTACGGTGTGAATTAGAAGCGCTAGAGGAGGATGAAATAATTCTTGGAACTATTTTATAGCTACTATTCTTTGAAAGAATTTAACCCACATTTTTACTTATTAACCTTCATTCTTGACCTCGAATATTAAAATGAATTCGTGGAAATTTAAAAAGGGTGAAATAATTTTCGGAACTATTTTATAGTACTATTCTTTGAAAGAATTTAGTAGTGTATAAATAAAAATAGTTTTGTTTTACTAAAATGAGAAAATAATTTCACAAAATAGTCAAATCGTTGAGACAAATTTGAATGTTATTTGATAAATATAGTGAAACATATTTGATACCTGATGTAAAGCAATTGAGGCCTCTTCCGGAAAACAAGCGTATAGGTCTGCATGCCCTATTTCGGGCAATTCTTTTAAATGATTCTACATATTTCAAAGCATATACTACCTCCAAATATCAGCTTGATATCTTTTCAAGACATACGAGCACTAGGGAAATAAATTGTCCAGGCAGATGTTAACATGAAAACACAAGGTCATATAATTATGATTATTTCCTTTATAAACATAATAATACGTAATTACCATGGCGTTAGTGTACAGGCGACGAGTTGCGTATCTAGAAAGAGACGGAATCCGTGAACCAATGAAAATTGGTCGAAAGTGTAGCATGCGAAGTCACATTAATTTGAAATTATTCAAAAGGAAATAAAAGAGAATGAAATAATTAATGTCATAAATAATAATAATAATAATAATACGGTTTATTAACCATAGGTACAAACGGCGAACCTGTTACATGTACTTGGTAATAATGCAAATACAGAAAATAAGACAATTTAAACAAATGTAAACAATATTTAGGAATTTGTATCATAATAATTAAACCTATCTTATAGTTTATATAAAATGACTATACTGCGTTTACCCAATAGATATAGTAATGAAAAACCAGAGACATTCAGATGCAACTTGAAACTTGAATATCCATTGGTTGAAATAAATGGGGCGGTACTCGATAGAAGTCTCATTTACACATACAAACACAAACGGCAAACGCAAGCTTGTTACGCATGCGTTTACGTCAGTTGTTTTGAAAGTTCCGTCAGTTTTTCCAACTGTGTTACATATTAGGTACATTACAAGTCTTTATTAAGACTCGCACCATTCAATACACGAACGGTTGTCAATAAGTAAGTTAGAATTATATGAAAAGTTAATAATAATAATGAGTTGGTTAATTTGTAGAATTTTCCTTACTGCAAAATTATTAAAAATGGATGATGAAAACGTCAACAATATTCAGTTGTCACCACCAAAAAAGCACTTTTCTGTAGAGGTGAAACCAATAATTATGAACGCTTTTAAAGTGTGTGAAGAGCAGCACCCTCAATGGAAAAAACACGAAAAAGTGGAAAATGTTGCTAGATTGATAGGTCATGTTTTAATTTACCTTCCAATCGACTGGCTTGAGAAATCCATCGGGGAAAGGAAAGCGGCTCATCACCCTTCATATAGGATCTGATGACGGTTTTGTAGATAATGGATTACTGTTATTGAAATCCAAGAAAACAAATGACTACCATGAAGAAATGAACGCAGATACATTTGAACAATGGTTTAAAAATATTTTGCCCAGTCTTGAAGAAGGTTGCGTTATCGTCTTGGATAACGCAAGTTATCACACAAGAAAAATTGAAAAGTTTCCGTTTAGCAACACAAAGAAAGCTGACATACATAACTGGCTGCAGAAAAAACTATCCCCTACGAAGACAGTATGGTGAGAGCTGAATTGTTATCTTAAGTAAAACAGCATGCGCCTAAACACAGTGCTAACGTAATCGACGAATTAACACAGGAAAGCAACAGAACTGTTCTGAGATTGCCACCTTACCATGCGACGTATATATAGTATGTTTGTATGTAATTTCTTCGTTTTATTGTAAAAAATATTTATTATATATTATAATATGTGTAAACACATAGCACTCGCGAACTTTTCATGGCTTTTTTATTAAATTAATAAAATGCAATTTTTTAAAATGTATGGTTATTATTTATACTAGTATAAATTTCTCTAAGTGACATCATTTATAACGAATTAACAATTCATATACAAAAATGTTCTATTGTAAATTTAACTTTCACATAAAACCAATCAGAACAATCTGTGCTGCCTTGATTTTTTTTAACTATATCTGTTCAGTGTGCGGAGTATAGTATTAGTTTGCATCACATTATAATATATTATAGTTACATCGCATTTTAATAATTATCAACATTAGCACCAATTATAACAATCGTAACTTGTAGCGATTTAATACTACAGCAAATAAACAGTACAAATCTAATCAAGTTTCCTGAAAGCACTTTCCACATACGAAAACTTCATTTTGTGATCCCTGTTCTCTTGTTGATAGTTGTACCTACAGGACTCATTAAAGATATCTATTTCTGAAGACATGAGCATCCTATTTGTGACGAATACCATGTTGTTGATTGGAGATCGGTTGTGCTGTTCTTGGAAAATTTGGTGAGATTTGTGTCTTAAATGGACAAGTGGAACTCTTATCTTGATTAATTCTAAGAGCTGACTATTTATTTTTGAATGTAGAAGATTATGCATCATGGATATCAGTGTCAGATCCCGTCTTTTTGCCAGCGTAGTTGTTATTAACCCACTTGTTTCATTAATGTATTTAAGTTGTTCGAGGTATGAGATAATAACTGGGTACTTAGGATATATTCCAGTGATTTTTTTGTAAACCCATCGCACGGAGATTTTTTGGATTTTTTCAATGTCATTAATTGCTGTGTAAGTAATTGGGTACCAGATCACACTAGCGTACTCTAGATTTGATCTTACATAAATGTAGAATAAACTAAATAACAGTTTGATGTTGGTAAAGTTGGTTGTATTTCTAATTATAAAGAATAGGTTTTTATATGCCTTTTTGGTGATTTCTGCAATATGATCATTAAAGGTACCATTGTGGTTAAAGACAACTCCCAAATCTTTAACTTGTGATTTTTCTAGTAATTGTTCATTACCTAGTTGGAAAGTAAATTTGAACCCCTTCTTCGCAATAAAGCAACAAAATGTATGTTTAATTTATAAATTAAATAAATAACTGGTAATTAATAAATGAAATACGTTAATTAAATAGAGAAATCTTTTTTAACAAAAATAATTACGAATATACGCAACTGTCTTGATGTTAATATTTTTCACACAAACGTATTTCTGTTCGACCAAATCTGATTGGTTTAGAAAATACGGTCTACTGCGCATTCTTGGGAACGCAACACCTCTATTCTTACATCATGGATTACCATGTTAACCGTCACTTTAATAATGATAAAGGTTCAAATGTCAAAATTAAAAATGTGTCAAAATCTAATTACTTCTGAATAATTTCGACACCATCATCATTGATTAGATGCTTAGACAAGTGATTTATAGAAAATGGAAACAATCAAAAATTATAATTTCTATATTAACTGTACGAATGTAAATACCAATAAATAATTTACAAACAATATTTATTCAGCAAATAATCATGCCGAATATTCCGCGTTCATATAAAATAGCCTTAATTAAATTTTGACGACTTTTCTCGATCTCGAAAAAATTTTCACTTGTAATTACACGAGTGCTTCGAAATTATCGATTTGTAATACGAACGTTGATTAGCAACCACGAGTGTCATTTTTTGACGTTTTAATTTCCCGACGTGCAACGGAGGGAAATTTGTCAAAAAATGACACGAGTGTTGCGTTTTAATCAACTTGAGTATTACAAGACATAATTTCAGAAGCACGAGCATGTAATTCGGTAAGATTATTTCATGATACAGTTGATTATTTAAGCATCTACTTAGCGTTGTCACGAAGATAAAAACAGTTGAAAAGGACAATAAAAAATTATCGAATTATCGCTGTAATCCAAAAAATAAAGCCTTGCGTTTGGTCAAAAACGAAGTAGAATGAAATAATCACTTGTAATTACACGAGTGCTTCGAAATTATCGATTTGTAATACGAACGTTGATTAGCAACCACGAGTGTCATTTTTTGACGTTTTAATTTCCCGACGTGCAACGGAGGGAAACTTGTCAAAAAATGACACGAGTGTTGCGTTTTAATCAACTTGGGTATTACAACAGATAATTTCAGAAGCACGAGCATGTAATTCGATAAGATTATTTCATGATACAGTTGTTTATTTAAGCATCTACTTATTAACATAAAGATTCGTATTTGACATGAAAGTAAAAAATGGGACACATGTGACACTAGTTTTCAGCGTTGTCACGAAGATAAAAACAGTCGAAAAGGACAATAAAAAATTATCGAATTATCGCTGTAATCCAAAAAATAAAGCCTTGCGATTGGTCAAAAACGAAGTAGAATGAAATAATCACTTATAATACCATTAGTAGTCAAAGTTATGTCGACTATTTTTGTGGTGGTTTCACGAATGTCTATCATGCTTGCATTTAAATACCACGAGTGCGCAGCACGAGTGGTATTCGCAAGCATGATAGACATGAGTGTTAAGCACCACAAAAATAGTCTACTTAACTTTGACTACTTATGGTATTCGAGAGACTATTCAACGAACACGCTTTAAAAAATCAAATTGTTTTTCATAAATGTAGCAATGTTACATTTAATAATTGTACATTCAATACTCAAAAATAAATGTTGTTAAATATTTGTGTTTTATTAAAATTGTCGATTGTTATCACTAGTGAAAATTGTCGACAATTTTCACTAGTGAGAATTGTCGATACAATTCATTTTCATTGGATTAAAAATATCAAATGCTGCATTTTAATTGGTCAATTTTTAATAAATGACATGTGAGTTGAATAGTCCCCAAGACTTTCGCGACATATTTCTTAGCCAGTGGCGGCGCCAGAGGTAAATGAGCAGGGGGGCAAAGCAGGGGCACAGGAAATATCTCGGTGGGCACCGTACCTTTCCACGCGATCGTAGCGAGCGGGCGAAATTTTGACATTATTATTGTTTTTTTTATTTAAATCTACCCAAATCTTCAGAGTTTTTGCTTTGCAAAATAAAAGAAACAATTTTATGATTTTTACAAATTGCAACTGTGAATGTCATTGTGGCTGTGAAAACGCGATAAACATCTGAAATGTCAGTATCTCACAACTCTTGAAGTCCTACTGAATGACGTTTAAAACTCTGTCTCTTTGCTCCCGTTCACAACCAGCTGTTACACTCTATTGGCAATACTTCTCCCTATTGTTTGCCAGTTTGCGACTGACGACTGTGCTAGCGTATGAGTCATACCGAACATGCAGATATTTATAGAACGCTTGAATTTCCAAGTTAAGGCTAAGCCTTTTTCTGATTCATAATTATTAGATTTTAAATACAGGCCTACATAAGAAACAGAAATAAAATATTAGGTTTCCTGTAGTAATTTTAATTTGTACACTAAAACGTGAATTATACTGTATCAATATCATCATTTATTTATCAAAGATGTTTTTTATTTGAAACCTGGGGGGCACCGGCAGAGGCACCACTCAATGTTGGGGGGGCCCGCGCCGCCCCTGTTCTTAGCACATTTTGTCAGAAAACGTCAAAATTTAATCGGCTATTTTAATGCCCTTGGGAAATTACTGTTGAATAATTTCTTTATATGTATTTGTCCTGACAGTGCCGGCTCCACTCAGTAAGCAAAGGATGCGTCGCAGTGGGGCGCCATATTCGAGGGGCGCCGGAATTACCTAGCGGGACACTTTAATTTTTTTTCCTCATACACACTTATGGTGTCTGTCTATTAAAACTGGTCTATAAGACCAACCATTAATTTTTTTCTGATACTTCTTAAAACTAAACTAATTAAATACCTAAGCTAGAGTTCATCCGACGATGTCCTTTAGTTTTTTTTAGCCACTATTAAACTCGCACTATGCTCTGCTTTTCACTGCACTACACAAGCTCGAATGGTTTGGTCCTCTTCAGTCTTCGAACAATATGTTGGTTGTCCAATAGCTGAAGAGCTTCTGCGTTTTCGTGTAGGTGGAGCCTGGCTTCGTGTTTGCCAGCAAACCTTTTGATCTCTTCCTTGACAATTGGGATGTTGAGGTCTCGGTGCAAATCAGAGTTATGTATGTACCATGGAGCGTCTACCATGTTGCGTAACACCTTGTTCTGGAATGTTTGTATGGTTTTTATGTTACCATCTTTGGTACAGCCCCAGAGCTGGATGCCATATAACCATACCGGTTTTAGGATCTGATTGCAGAGTAAGATCTTATTATGTACTGACAGTTTGGAGTTTCTTCCAAGAAGCTTTTTGTATTTGAGTCCCAGTTCTTTTCTTTTCTTTTTTACATGCTCTTTCCACCGAAGTTTGGTGTCTAGAGTCATGCCTAGGTATTTGGCGTTGTTCTCATAGGGCACAATAGTACCATTAATCTCTAAGGGCAGAGGATTTACCAACCTTTTGCTTGTGAAGCAATCAAGTATTGTGTTGCTAGCTGCTTGTAATTTCTCAATGGATATATCTTGCTTCTTCTCTACTGCAAGGATTGCAGTGTCGTCTGCGAATGTTGCTACTGTGATTCCATCCAATTTTGGTATATCACTCGTGTATAACAGAAATAGGATAGGACCGAGGACACTACCCTGTGGCACACCCGCTTTTATTTCTTTCAGGTCAGAATAATCATCTTCCAGTTTAATTCTGAAAATTCGGTTTGAGATATAAGATGTTATTATCTCTACATATTGCTTTGGTAGCATTTTGTTTAGTTTGTATATCAGGCCTTCGTGCCATACTTTGTCGAAGGTCTGAGCTACATCTAGAAAAACAGCTGAGCAGATTTGCTTTTCTTCAAGAGCGCTTTCTATTACGTTAGTAATGCGATGCACCTGATCTATAGTTGAGTGTTTTTGTCTGAAGCCAAATTGAAAATCCGGAATTAGTTTATTATTTTCAATTAGTGGTTTCATCCTTTTGAGTAGTAGTTTTTCAAATAATTTTGAGATACATATTTGGCAGCAAGGATGTGGGCCTGTATGACTTGGCCTCATTAGGCGGCTTACCTGGTTTTGGCAGCATTATTACTTCCGCAACTTTCCAGCTGTCTGCAACATATTTCAGTCTAAAGGCTGCATTGAAGAGGTACGTGAGCATGACTATACCTTTTCTAGGAAATTGTTTTAAGATTTCCCCAGTGATCAGATCAAAGCCAGGTGCTTTTTTCGGGTTTAGGTTTGTTTTTATTTCCTTCGCTACTTCATTTGGGGTAACTAAGGTAATGTTTTCTGATGTTGGATTGCTTATATTGGCCAAAGTATTGTCCATATGGACTTGGTTAGGGGTAAAAATCTCAGCCAGATGTTCCGCAAACAGATCAGCCTTTTGCTTGTTTTCTCGGGCCCATGGGCCATTATCTCTTCTGATTGGAGGAATCGAAGCTATAGGTCTCCTGATCTTTTTAGTTGTTTTCCAAAAAGAGTAATTTGTCTCTTCGGTTGCGGTTAAATTTTCCAAGTAGGAATTAATTGATTCTTCTTTAATCCTCTGTATTTCTCTTTTGAGCAGTTGTGTTTTGTTATTTAGAATGGCTTTGTCTGAAGGATCTCTCGACTGTTGCCATCTTCTCCTAGCTCTTCCTTTCTCTTTGACTAGTTCTCTGATTTCTATTGGATAATTTACTCCTTTTGTTATATAGTTGATTTCTATTTTGTTATTGTGCGCCGCTGTCTGAATGAGTTTGGTAAAGTTTTCAGTTTCTAGTTCAAATTCTTCAGTTGTTTTCAAACTAACATTTAGGTTAATGTTTCTTTGTAGATCAAGTCTAAAACTGTCCCAATCAGTGGTTTTGTTAACCAGTGTGGGTCGGGCAGTCTTTTTAATTATCGTTTCACTCAACGTCATGATGATTGCTGAGTGATCAGAATTCAGGTCAAAGTTTTCTTCAAGCTCAGTAAAATTGGGGAATACTTTTCTTGAGATGAAGAAATCTAGCAGGTCAGGGATTTTGTTAATATCAGTGGGCCAGTAGGTAGGTTTACCTGTGGAATGATAGTTGCATCCTGTCTCTTGGACAGCTTTTCTTAATTCTCTGCCTTTAGTCGTAGTTAGTCTTGCTCCCCAGTCAGTATGTTTGGCGTTAAAATCTCCTCCCACAATGAATCTTTCACCAGAATGTTGTAGGAGATTTTTATAGTCATCTTTCTTAAGATTGTGTCTGGGTAGACAGTATACTGCTCCTAACATCAGCTTTTGTTTAGTGGACTTGAACGATCCTTTTCTAATTTAAAATCAACAAAGATTGGTTAGGCTTGCTATAATATCAATTGAAAATGAAATCTGCGACAAATAAGACGGCAAAATAATTTTAGAAAAATTTGTTTCTATGAAAATAAGAAAAGTAAATTTATCATGATTATCCTTTATTATTTAATTTTTTTATTATTTATTTTCTTATTACCTGTTTTATAGTTTCTAATGAAAATATATTGTGTCAATAAATTCTTTAAGGGTGCCGAAACAATCTTTGCATCCGGGCGCCATAAGCCCTAGGGCCGGTACTAGTCCTGGGTGAGAACGATTAATTATAAATATTTTACTTATGTTTTGCAGCTGAAAAAAGTAGAGAGAAATATTGAAATTTTAATTTGATATCTCATACTTTTATTAAAAATACATATGTATTTGCTGTCTTTTTGTAATTCCTTGGTTATCATCCTTTTTGTGACTTAGTATATTGTAAAAATTAATTTTGAACCTTTTTTGTAATAACTAATAATGTTTACACAGTTTGAGATCTGTTTTCTAGGTTACTTCTGGAATTTTTTTTTCTGTTAAAATTAAATTTACTTATAGCATAAAAGAAACTTGAATTTCCTAATACTTATGTCTATAACATTCTTTTGAGGAGCCCTTTTACATATTTCGCTTAAGGGACTAAAATCTTTAGTTACTATTACTGGTTTTCCAACAATATTTATAGTACAGTCACTTTTCAATCAAACACACATTAAAGTTTTAAAGCCTTTTATTTACAGATATTATTTTGGCACTGCTAAAAGTACAAAAGTTAATACTTAACTATATATTTTATCAGCATTTTTTACATAAAAAAGTTACTAAATGAAATTACATATGACTACAATGTATGAGGCAGTAAATATGTGCATGTTACACCATTCTATAACTGGCATATTAGTTGTACACTGTAAATAAATACATGTTTCTGATGTTGTACATAAAGTGACATAAATGATGACAAACATTAATTAATTAAATATTCATGCACTTTTTTCAAATATATTTAAATACAAATGTATAATTAAATATTAATAATATTCATTCGAATTTCTGAAGGATGCCATAGCTTAGATATAACAATGAATTGTATAAATAAAACAATGTTCACAAATCAGCATTTAGAAGAAATAACAATACATAAGAATTGAAGAAGAAAACTGCTGAAGGTCCAAATGTTGAATCTTTAATTTTGAGAAAAATGTAAAATAACATACAGAGTGCTGATTAGATTTGAGAATTTCTGTGGATATATTTATTATTGATTAAAACTTACACATTCTGGGCATATAGTGATCAAAATCTTAAAAAAACCCTTAGAAGTATCTTCTTCAATCTAGGTATTTAGATAATATTAGATGTAGCACTATAGCTTTAACAAAATATTTAAGAGTTATTTGTCATATCATATTATGCGTAAAAAGTTATTCTTTTATATTCACTTTATCAGTCGCTGCTCTATGGATATATTTAAAGCTTTTCTTAATAGTCATAACATAGGAAAAATGTACCAACATAAGGTTTGCCTTCTGAAATTGTTCTTCTATTAAAAAATTTCAAATCAATTCAGATGTTACATATATTCTTGTTCTGATAACACATTATTGACATACATACATACATTACCATTTTTGTTATATTATTTCCTTTTTGTAAATAAACAACGGGAAGAATAAATTAAATCCATGAAACAACATTCTTATTATTAATTTAATTGTTTACTTGTAGTTATTTCTTACTTCAATAATAACAGGCCCTCTCACTCCAGAACCATTCAATTTACGATTACTGTCATAATTCTTATATTGATTAGATCCATGATCACTACGGTAATTACTCTTCGTTATCGATTTGGTTTCTGTAGATTCAATAGTTTGGTAGCTTCTTCCATCTTTAGTTGGCACAGTCTTTTTACTAAAGCTTCGTACAGTATCTGTTACAGTAGGTCTACGGGGATTGTCGTTTCTTGTAGTGGTGTGATACGTTTCAGAATAATCATTACTAGAGTTGCTTCCACGCCTGATGATTGCTCTGGTTGTAGGAGTTAATGATGGGGCAAAACTTTCTTTAAAAGAAGTGGTAGTAACATGTGCATCTCTTAAACGGGTTGGTGGTTCATAAATATCACCATTATAATGATTACTACGGGGTGGTTTTACTGGAGTGCTGTAAGCTACAGGTGTTCTCCAAGATTCTTCTTTTTCCTCTTCATGTAAAGTCTTATATAGTTCCGGTGCGCGGTGTCTCAAGTCCTTCAGGAAAACCCTTTTGTTGTCACTAACACCGTTTCTTGCAAAACGGGACGTGCTCTTGTAATCACTACCGTCATCTACTTGATCTACCGTGAGATCGCGTTGACTTCTACTAATACTGGAAATGAGTCCAGGACTCTTCAGACCCGCTGGAGCCTGTATATGAGGGTTGACTTTATGCATTCCGATCCGTGGTGAATCTAAATCGACGTTAAAGCTTTTACTACGTGATAAATTTGATTTATACGTTCTAGCGGGTTTGGCCGGCCCTCCGTTCAATATCGGTTTGTTGGGAGTAGTCGAAACGGTATTTATAAACGATACGTTTATGGTACTATTAGCTCGATCACTTTTTTCTAAACGGGTAGGCTGTTCATGTTTCGAAGAATGTCGCGGTAGCGTTTGTGAATTGCGCCGTTCTGCAGAAGACGATGTTACCCCGATACGACCAGAAGTCTTACTGAAGCGTCCAAGCGTGCTGTGTGATCTGTAACAATATTAATTAAGTTAGTAGAATGTAGACGTGAACTAATATGGGAATATTTGTATGTTAAACTAATGCGTGTTATCACCCACTCTATCCTTCGGAAACTTCAGAATAAATTAGAACGATTGACGTGTGTCACCTTGACGATTTAGACTCCAACCATATATAGATATTGAATATTGAAAAATTATGATAATGCCGCCGTCTTAATTTAATTATTATCAAAAGAAAACAAGTGTAATTAATATATTTCCGAAATTAATTTTAAAAAGTTACATTCTCGTTTGAAAGTCTTGTTGTCCTTTTGTACGGTTTTTAAATGCACATTTCCCTTTTAGAAAAATTAAAGGACGTATTATTAAAAATAGAAATTAATATTAATAATTAATATTAATAATAATATTAATAATTAATTAATATTAGCACTTAAATTCTTCCCCTCAATTTATTCTAATTCTTTGACTTTTACTTCAGTGCTGATGTGTTTGTAAACAAAAAATATAGGGAAGTTGCAGTGGTAGCTACCAAGAGTATGCAATCTGTACTATAATTAATAAATTAATGGCTGTTTCAGAAAGCTTGATTAAGTTCTGATTAACTTAATTGTCATTAAATTCGAAATTAAGAAATTTAATTGGCTGGGACTTAACAGACCTTGCATTTTATCCAATCATACTTCTAGATTTCAAATTTAATCACAATTAAGTTAATCAGAGTTTAATCAAGCTTTGTGAAACCGCTCAAGTATCCGTTAAATGTCTGTGTGTCGTTTGTCAAAACTTGATCTCTGATGCATGCTGGGGAAAGATCAATAATTAATAAAGATGCTTTCAAGCTCCAAAAGTGTCACTTTGGATCCACGACCTCCCTCGAAGGGGATGGAGGGAGTGGCCGGAAGTTAAAGATGACCTCGAATGGGAAGTTTCCAGGGTCGATTACGTGGATTTTTTATTTTTTCAATTAAATCTTTCTTGCGTCTCTTAAAACGCTTTAATTGTTAATAATGATTTCTTTTGGTTCAGACGTCAGAATCTAAAATATCTCCACCATATTTATCTCAAAAACAAAAAAAAGCAATAGAAAACTGCGAACTCCCTTCCGATAACGTTAAGGAGCAACTAGAATTCAATATCAATTCGTCCAATTGCCTTCTTCCATTTCAATGCACTAATTATTGTTTTTTGATGCGGAATTGAATGGCGCAATGCGCTATGGCATAAGTACACCCTGTATAATATATTATTTAATTAGTTTATGTAAGTGATTATGCAATTGTATTTTATTGAGCAACATATTAACTTAGCTTGTAAGATTTCTTAACTGTCATAAAATATATGTACAACCAGATCGAAAAGTAAGGAATAAATTCAATATTTTAAAAATGTTTTAAAAATATTAAACACAGCATAAAGTTATACAGTATATCCACTCGCGTCTCGGCACTTTGAATATCACGCCCACAAACGATAGTTCGCCAAGGCTTGTTGATCGTCATCGTTTACATATCCAGTAGTAACCAGCAAGTAGGGATGATTTAAGCAAAATGATATTAATATGGTGTAACGAAGTTACTAAATTTTATTAATTATTTTTGGTGTAAGAATGAAAGTGTTTATCGACTGATGCAGATCAGTCGCCGCTCGGATAAGCCACCGACTCAAGCGAGTGCACGCGTCCCTTCCCTAACCGATATTTGGCGTGCGCCGCTCCGTTACACTCCTACCATTTCTCCCACGCTCCGAGGGCGCCTCTATAAACAGGTGCGGAGCGACGAATTATTCAGTCCGCGTCCAGGACTCCCAGCAGGACCAGCCAGCCCAGCCGACTAGCCAGCCAAGGAATATAACAGTAAGTCCTCTTACCGACTTTCCACCCAACCTATTCCGTTAAATACCTTACCCCTTTTTCCGAGACTTCACTGTGCGTAGCCTGGAGGTCTCATCCTTACATCCCTACCTTTTACGAGACTTCACTGTGCGTAGCCGGGAGGTCTCATCCCTTACACCCTGTCCGAGGTCTCACTGTGCGTAGCCTGGGGATCTCCCCCAGCTTTCCTTACTCCAGTCCGTCCGCCATTACCCGACACCCCGTTTCATAACCCGTGTCCCGACTCCGTATTTGCACGCCGTATTGCACCCGCTTGCTGTGGCTATTGTAGGTAACCGTAGATAATTGTATGCTTATTTTAGGTTTAGAAATTGGAGCTTGTTGGAGAGTTAGAGCTTTCGTAGTAATAAATATTGTTTGGTTTAACAATTGTGTGTTTTATTTGTTAGTTTTAACACCCTCTTATTTTGTTGAAGCTTTAGGAACAGGTGGTGTGATCCAGACTGGGCCGACCTCAGCAACCCCAGCTGTTCCCTGGATTATTCTTTCTTCACTAGCAGTTACCCGGATCCGTGGAGCAGACCACGTTAAAATAACTAGCGCCCGAGAGTACCGCCGATCACCGAAAACCACACAAGCGCCACTACGTAAGCGTGCCCCTTACAAATACCGAGACAACCCAGGGTCACCCCAAACCGTCTTACAGTGACAAGTAAATTTTGTGAAAACTGAAAATTCTTGTTATAATTGTAGTAAAACAGGAAATAGAATTGTGTGTAAGAACAAAATTAATTGACGCCTTTGAACAATTAGTTTGTATTAACTTAAATAGATACATGTATAATCTTTAGAATATAAGACTTTAGGAAGGAGCATAATCATCTACCACATACGACCGGGATGGGGTCTCAATATGTAGGAGTAGGTGTTTCCGTTTTTGTAATCAGATATTTCCATTGGCGGTTCTCACTGTCTCGAGATGCGCACATGAACAACATAACCTCAATTTTAAAACACAGTATTTTGAAATTAATCTTAGAATATAAATTTTATATTTAATATTTTAAACAAACGAATACTCACTTATGAAATGTAATTCCCTTCTTCGTATTTGTGTTTGAGAGAAAAACAGATTTAGGTGATGTCTAATGTCGGCCAGTGTGACGTCATATCCGTCGCTTTTAGAGCTCATTGCACCGGGTAGTTATGCTCCTTCCTACAGTTTTATATTCTACCACACACGAATCAGCTGGCTGCTAGTTATTGAAATCACAGCTTTAACAATTCAATGTTTCGGATCTTGAATAGTAGCAGGCATAGGTAGTATACCCTTATTTATGTACCCCCATAGATAAAAGTAACAGGAGGTGAGGTCTGGTGACTTGGGAGACCACAAAAGTTTATTTATTGTCATTCAGATAACGTAGAAGTGAGGGGGGACACCATCGTGCATGAAAATGTAGTCATTCAAATCGTCTTGAAGTTACGGAAACAGCCAGTTTTGTATCATGTCCAGATATGACAAACCTGTGACAGTTTGATCGGCAAAAAAGAAAGGTCCATAAATGTTACAGAAATTACGCAAAACACATTTAGCTTCCGCGAGTCTCTTTCACCTTCGACGACCACGCAAGGATTTTCATTCCCTCAAATTCTAACATTGTGGCAATTAATCTTACCAGAGTGATGAAACATTGATTCTAACCTAAACCTAACCTAAATTCTAACCTTCTGTTGTGGTCTCCAGGATGCAATGTCTCCAGTAACTGCAACTTATATGGTTTCATATGCACACGTTTTTTAAGAACACGCCATACCGTTGTATGAGGAATTCCAAGTTCAGTGCTTGCCCGTGTTGTGGATTTTCTATGGTTCCGTAGGAACGCATCTCAGATACTCCCAACATTTTCATCTGACGTGCAAGGCTTTTCGACCAGTGCTATTCCGTTTGCATATGTATACAACCATTTTCTACGAACTTCTTTCCACTGGTAAATTTGCTTATGACAAGGCGGTTGTTTCTTGATGTCGGGATTCATTCCTGTGACATCGCCATTTTCCTATAAATGAGGCTCAGAGACGTTGTGCGGCTTTGAATGGAACTTTTAAGCGGGCTATTAAAACTTTGGAACTCTTTTATAGTTTGTTTGAAATAAAAGTTTGAAATCTACTCCACCATTTTGAATACTCCATTTATTATATTTAGTAGTTAACTAAAAGTGGTGCAATTGGACTTAAGCATACTAAATGAAATATTTGATAATTTCCTGGCATTAAGGTTAAGTTAGTTGATCATTCTTTGTAAACATTCTATAAAAAGTTTATACAGTTAATTAAAGGAGATGGTAATAAAGTGATACTCGAAAAAAGGTATAATAATTTTTCAAGTTGCCTAAACCACTCTTGATAGGTGTAAAAGTAGTAGAGCTCTCAGTTCTATAGCATAATGCAGAGATTTTTAATAGAAACACTCTAGCTTAGCTCAATGATTCTTAACCGCTGTTTCGCGGAACACTGGTTTGTGAATGATTTCTTACTAGTTTCTCAGTAGTTCTGTTATCATCATCATCCTTTTGTTTCTAAGTGTCAAATAGAAATCTAGTTTATTTACGTAATTCCACAATTCAATATGTGCTATGTATACAGTGTAATAAAATTAGATGATTTACTTCAGAAACGTAGAGTATATGCAGAGGTGCCTGTAACCCTGTCAAGAAATAACGGCGTCACTGAACCAATCCCTACATTGAAGTGTTCGTACAACGACTTCACGCTTCTGAGATTAGGCAGGGTTATTTAAATACTCATTAGTTCCGCTTATATAGAAAAATATTCAGCTAACTTACCTTTTTCTTCAAATTTTCTCAACAGTCATATAAATACATAAATAAAGTGCATGTCCAATTCAAACAGTCAAGAGAATAGAATAGAAGCAGCAATTTCTGTCAAATCACAATTATTATATACAACTGTGAATGTTCAAAGCCTACAAAAAGATACAAAAAGACAGTATTTTGGTCTATAGTTGTTTAATTTACTCAACCCATCTAATAGAATTAAGGTTGGAATTTCCCGCGCGCAATTGTTTTTTAAGGCCCACTTAAAATTTAATTAAAATTTTCTTTTCAATGATTTAATTACCTAAAACTCGACGTTTTGTTTTAATTGTTTAGCTTTAGCAGATGGAAGATAAATTAGCATATCACGAATATGTGTGTATGCTGACTTCATAGTCTTAGAAACGTGACCAAGTAAAGCAGCTCTTTAATTTGTCTGAATACTCGACTAGAAACTAGTCTAAGCCAAAATAAATTAATGAAAGCACAACACAATCTGGATACCCATTGGCGTTCCCAAAAGATAGGACCAACGATCGACTATGCTGACCATCAGTAATACATAATTATTGTAACAGTAACCACAAAAAAGGGATAAAAGATACTTTCCTTCCATAAAAAACGATCCATTAAAATTTTTAATTAAAAAGAAAACTCTACTTACAAAAATGTTAACAGTCTTAAAAAAAATGTATATTACATATGCTCAAACGAAACTTGCTCTTTCAAATACCTTAAAAAAATCGGCATTGTAAAAAATGCTACACCTCATCCACTTTAATACCATTACTAGTTGAGATCTCTGGAACTCTAAAAGTCGCTAGAAGCGATTGGAATTCTCCAGATTGAGAAAATTCGAAAATGATTTCCGAAATACGGTTTCAGGACAGCAATGTTAATTTACAGCGTAACTTAAAAACTTTACAAAAAGTATAACCGTATTCAACGAATGTAGAAAATTTCTTACCACAGGTGGAGAATAGGTTGCTTTGATCGGAATAAACGTCCTTAGATACCCTTAAAATTTGAAAAAATGGAATCGGGGGTTTCTAAATTATTGGATAGAATAAATAGGAGCTAAAATACTTGACGATAAATTTAAATGAAGGGAAGTAAATGCACGAGTTGTTCAGACTAAGATGATAAATGTATTTACATAAAATTGATTAAATCTTGTTGTGCCTAATCTAAAGGGGAAAATCGGATCCAATGAATGAATCGCTATAATTGAACACATTCGTGCACTGCAACAGATAGAGTTATCTATTATTTATACATTAACGGTTAAAAGTTGAAATCATTTGATTTTACTGTGTTTTTAATTGGCTAACTGAATGAATTTCCAAAACTCTATTGTATTTGTGCGCACCCCAATAAAAAGTACTACCCAACGACAGTAAATCTATCCTTACAGTTTATAAATATGACTGGTTGAGCTGAAGTTGAAAACTTTATAGCTTCAATTCGCGCTTCATGAGTATACAGGGTGACTCATAGAAGAAGCACTAAAAACAGAGATTATGAAAGTATCTATAGGCCGTACGATATTTCTTGAGCCAAAACTCAGAAAAGACCGCTACATCACTTTCTCGGAATTAACCGCATTCGACACACGAGTTGGAAAGACATTGGCGGCGTCGCGTCGCCGGCTTTCACCTTAGAAACTTGCAGTTTACAAACAATCTACTTTCAAGGCACGCCGCTGCTTGTAAATATCAAGCCGTGGCAAACCGTTGCGTTCCTAGAATAGAGCTTAATCGGCTTTCTGGGAATTCTGGCTCAACAAATATTGTACGGGTTATATACATCTAACCCTCTTCTAATCTAGTCAACTTTATATCTCTTATGGTTTACCAATTCTGTTCTGTGTATTACATTTGATAATGTTCCTATTCGTATTGACATATTCTTCTTAATAGTTGTTATTTTATTTTTCCCAATTCACAACCAGGAACAGTATCCCTTTTTTGGAGAACATTACTTAAAATGTACAACTTGGGTCTATGGTTGCTTCAGTCTAATTAAATCGGTTGTACCTAGCAACAAGACTTTATGACTAAAAACATTTAAAAAAACTGCTATGGTATCGCAAATTATAAATTGGATAAAATTATTTTTTATAAAAGTTCTTCTAAAAAAGGATAGATTGCAAGGCATAAAAGCATTTTTATCTTCTATTGTCTTTATGCTAATTATTTATTTTTACATGGTTTTGATGACGTACTTCAATTGTAATCTTACTTGAACTATAATATTCAACATTTACAAAGTTGTCTTCAATTGTTTACAAAATTTCTTTGTTGAGGTACGTTCGTGCTGTTTGAAATGTTTTGCTATTTGCATAGTAGTTACTACTATAAAATATGAAGAAACAGCAACTGGAATAATTACAACTTGCCTGTTTCGGCATAAACTTGAGTAATGTATATAAATATAATAACCAATAAAGAAATACAGAGAAACATGCCATTTTTGATGATGTTAGTGATCAGTTAACTGAAGAAAAGTAGAACTAGTTCAGTATCTGAAAATTATAAAAGAAGAAATATTCTAGCGATGAAGATTACTTCTTATGCTAAAATTTGTAAGTGCAGAATTTTATCTACTTAAAGTACTTAGAAGTAATATTTGCAATCATTCTTGAGATTTCTGTCCTCTTATCAATTTCCAAACTATAGCTTTATGCTCTTTGTTGCAAATTGCTAAATGTTATTTCCAATACCTAACTATGTCATCCAATTATGTACTTGTTAACTAATCTAAATGATTTGTATAAATGGTATGGTTTCCACTAATAGAGATATAAGGAAAACGAGATTGCATTCTCTGAATGATACCGGTTACTGTCCTGAAATACCTTTAATAGTACTGGACTTGTAAAAAATGGTAGTTTGCTTTATAGAATTTCTTTTATTTTCTTGTGTTATGGCTACTTTTTATGTATGCGTATAAAATAGTAATAAATAATGAGTCATTGGGTAATTCTACAAAATGATATTTAAATTGAGTGGCTGAGGGAAATAGCTCCTAATAAGTATGACTCTCCAAATTAATTCAGGTATGATTCGAGTGTGAGTCATGTTTAAGTAGTTATTACAAGATCGATAATTACCTTTATAATACTAATAATAAATTACTAACAGTTGGCATTTTTCTTATTCGCCATTAACTTTAAAATTCGTCTAATAGTATATTCTAGAATTAATTCCCTTTCTTATGAAGAAATGGCAGATAACTCGCAAATGGAGTTTGAAAACTGCCGTTGATATCTCTACATACCCGCCAAAACTTAAACCAAAAGAGAAGCAATCTAAGATTTTACAAGCAGGGTCTATTTCTGATTTCTTGAATGAGTGCAATCTGTTAACTAGTACTTAATTCGAAAAATAATAAAAGAGACTATCATAAGAATATGGACGGCAATATTTAAAAAAATTGAGTGTTGAAGCAGCTACTTTCTAAATTGGCAAATTATTAAAAAAAAAGTATGGTGGTTATGGATAATGTACCCTAACTTCTCAAATGCAAAAGTGGTTGGTTCAACATAAACAGTGCCTTCGACAAAAACCAACTTTGGGAATGCATTAAGCCAGCGGTTCTCAACCTTTCAATATTTGGAATCCAATTTCTCATATCAGCCTTATGCTCCTCCCCCCCCCCTTCCAATGATTTTTTGGAGTGCTAATATTTTTCCTATATCTATTTCTCTGCTGTTGATACGCGGCAACAAGACTAAAGTTCCGCACGAACAGCGAAATTCAGTCACATTTGGCAACACTGACGTCCCCCACCGTATTTCTCGCGTTTTCACGAGAAGTTTCGATCTGTCTGGAAGATTCTAGATATGCACCTGCTAGTATAAATGTAGTTGCGTTTATCCAGGATCTGTAGCTGTGTGTGTGTGTGAATTCTTTGTTTTATTTTCATGCCTTTCATTTTGTTATTTTATGCCCCCCTAAGGGGTCGTGCCCCAAAAGTTGAGAACGCCGAAGAAACCACCCGATTAGGAGATAAATTAATAGGAATTAATTAATTTTAAGATCGCGAAAGCTCAAGGTCCAGATGACATTCTGAACAAATTTATCCTTAGAGCCCGTAGCATTAAACTGACTTTTTGAACTTTGTAGTTTCTGCTGGTCCAATAAAGTTATAGTAAAAGCCCAAGGTGGTAGCTGCCCCTAAACCAGAGTGCTATGGTCTTGTAAACTCTATGAGCGATCTATAGTGAACAAAATTGGGCTTCGGATGGAAAACCATCTTAACTCTCAACAAACGGATTTTAGATTTGAAAAATCTTGCAACGACCAATTACTCAGCTTTACTTAACATAATGTCGATGGGTTTGAAAAAAACTAGCAAACTAGCGTAGTCTGTGTGGATCGGCGTCCGATACCATAAATCATAGAATTTTACTCAAGTGAATTTTTAATATGACCTGCGACTATTATTTGAATGAGGTAATGAGATTGATTCTATCCAACCAACTAGAAGATAGGGCTATCTTAAGGTTGCGTAATATCAGTCATTTTTAACGTGTATACCAATGACCAGCTAACGCCAATCACCTACCAGTTGCAAAGCATTGGAGGAATAGAAAGAAACCTGAGATAATCTTTATCAAGACTGGTCGATTTCTACAGGCCCTATCAGAATAGACACAGACAACCCTCTTTCACCTCAATAACCGACAGTTGAGAATGAAACTACAGATAGAATGAAACTCAGTCAAACTGCCCCACTGATCTAAATTGAGCATACTAGGAGTTACGTTAACATATAAGCAAAATCAGAAATGATATCCTACGTAAACTCAGAAATGCCCGTTGAGGAACTAGCTCTAATGTTTTACAATCTTCAGCACTCGCTTTGTGCTTTGCTCCAGCTAAATAAACATGTTCAGTATGGGTTAGATAAGCACATGTTCTTAAGCTAGATACTGTCTGAAATGACACATACAGATTAACAACTGGCAGTTTGAAATCCACCAAATTGCCCCGCCACAAATCAAACGGAGAACTCTAACCATGGCTGAACAAAATAAGCAAACCCTTGATAGTAAGACACCTTTGCATAGGCACGGACTTATCACTGTCTAAACTTAAATCAAGGAGTTACTTTGTTGTACATGCTGACAAATTCCGAAATGTCAACTAAAGAAACAACGCAAAAATAGCGCCTAGCAAAACACTCCATATCAAACTGGAATGCAAAACCTGGACAACCAACTGGAAACCTCAAGAAATCTTAATGGTATAGTTTGATGGAATATAGGAAGATATTAGGACGGTCTCTATATATAATCTGCGCGAATGTGGAGAAACTCAGACGGCGAAATTATCTTTCGGTTTGCCATTCCTTGCCTCCCTTTACCCCCCCCCCACACGACTATGGATATACAATGAAAATACATTGATATGTCCTAGTATTGGAGAGGAAAGTAACATTATTATTGTTGGTTTTATTATTAGTACTAATATTATTATTTGAATATGTATAATAGGTTAATATAGGCCAGAAAAATAAATAAATTAAATAAATAAATAACTATAAAAAACTATAACAAGCACATACATCCACAATCCGCATTTAAGAGACCGGATTCCTCTATGGCGCGAGTCCATTTCTCAATACACTGTAAGCATTTAGACTAACAAGATTAGACACGGCTAAAGATTTTATTCTGTAAGACTGGACTAGACTTATGGATAGACTCATAATTGTACGAATAAAGAACTCCGATTTAGAAAATGACCAAGAAGCTTCAAGTTCTAGTGATTCTAATTCCTATATCACTATGAATGTGGACAGCGAGTAATATGTCTAAAAACCATACTTTTCATCTGTGTTCTTTTCACACCTAGATAATGCCCTAAAATAAATCGCCATGGTAAAAAATGGAAAACAAAACCAGTTATGTTACACTGGTTCAATAACGTTTTAGTTAAGCCGGCAATAACCTTATACAGCGTTGGTTTGGTAGACAAAAAGCTTCCTAAAGGGGTTTTTGGTATACTATATCATGTCATTTCATATAATACGATGTTTCTGCAAACTGCAGAATGCTGTATACTTGAATATCTTTAATAATATTAGACCTACCTTCTGGTACCTGCCTACCTACCTACTATATTGCTAAGATGTTCTGTAGAAGCTTCAGAAATAAATAACTCGTGCCTTTTTTATTGAAATGTTTCCAAAAACTTTATTCACAGTACGATCGTTCTGTAGCCAAAATATTGATGATCAAGGCCCTGTTAAATAATGAAAACATCGAGACCACAAACTGCCATCAAAGACAAATTTTGACTGATCGCAAAGTTAAGTTAATCGGTCTAGCTTAATTATTTTTTTACGTTTAATCTGTTCTCGACGTTTGAAGAAAAAATAACACTTAAAATCCTCCAAACTCGCCACAAACAGTGACACCTTTACCTTAACAAAAGGATATTTACTGTTGCGACATAGATAAGCAGATTTTTCCTGTTTAAAGAGGACTTTCTCGATAAAACTCACTTCGGTAGTAAACATAAAATTCGAATAAGTCACGGTCAAAGTCGGTGTAATATTCCAAAATTTTTAAAAATTCGCCTATTGTATAATTCAGCTGTACCAATTATTTATCTCCCTTTTCCCAATAGTACAGTAAATACCAATTTCGATGGCGGAAGATTCTTGGAATGAAACGTCATCTGTGATGTCATGAAGGATATCCCCCAGAATGCTGTAAGCTTTTCAGTGGCGTGTTGTTCTATACTTATAGGTAATAAACACGTTGGTACTTGATAAACGTTTTGTTTATGAACGCTACCTATAAAAGCTTCAAACAATAGGGTTTCTACCTCTCGATTCTAGGAATTCAGAATCCCCTTTCCACCAACGGGATTAGTACGAGCTGTATTTTATTGTCTTTTAAGATGAACCTGTACTTTATCTTGGCAACTGCAAGTTACAAAAAAAAGTTAAATACCATAGTTGGTTGGTATAAAACAAATGTAAATTTTATTTATTTTTGTATATACAGGGTGAGTGGTTTTGCTATGGCGACTATCAACTTTTTTATTTTAAATGCAGCACCCTGTATATTTTACGATTTTCGATTCTACACTTATAAGTACTTTTGATTTACTTGGTAGATACCGGAAGTCGGCACAGTTTTTGAGTAAATCTTTTTGAGAATAATTCTACCCCTCCCATAAGGAACCCCAGTTGGCCATTGTATTTTTCTTTCACTAGTTAATTTGTGAAAAGAAACAGAGAGTTTTTTGCTCTTGAATTTAGAATCACAATTCATCATTTGCTTTATTCAAATTAGTATTAGCTGTTGTTTAATTTGTTTATTTTATATTGAATTCAGTGGCGCCCTAAGAACATTTCTACTTCATTTCAGAATGTGTAGTCCATTTATGTTTTCCATGCTTTTACAATTTGATTATAAGACTACCTTTACTTGAAACATTGCGCTAGCCGAGGCGCGGTCAAAATTTATTATTATCGTTTGAAGCAACCAAGAGAGTATTACAAATCAGGTTAGGGAAAATTTTAAAACTTTTCTGGCCAAATCAATCACGAATTTTTATTTTTAGATGTTTATCTCAAAATTGCAATTATGTACTTGTATAAATTTTGTCTAAATGTGTGTGCGTCTGAAAGTATCTTGGTATTGAGATACTTTAAACAAATAAAAAAGATCTTTTGCGTTTGACTTGAAAATCAATTTTGTTTGAAATTTGGAAATTCTAGAAAAATTCGTTCTTCTTGTTGGTAATTATAAAATAACGGCTTCAAGAACGTGTGTGTCGAAAACTCTTTCTAATTCTTCTTGGTTGGAAAGTTTTATTTGTCTTTGGATAAAAATGTTACCTGTGATTTAAAAAAGCTCATTCAGTGTAGTGACATAAATGGGTTGGTTTTAAGCACATTGTTACAAGCTAAGTTCCTTTTAAAACCGATCTGCTTTATAAATACAATATTGTTCAACAAACGTTAGGTAGAATAACGTAAGAAAATTCTTGTTTCAGGATTTTTTTTCAAGTTCAAAATTTCAAGTTCTTTTCTCATTAGGGCATGATTTTCCACTGATTGCCTGGATTACGATTATTTCTAGGGACCCTTGTTTCAGAGCGGATTGATCATTCAAAGGAATATCAATCGTTTTGGTGGTACCAACAGGATCCACCAGTGGCGTAGTTTGAAGAATTATATTTTTTTGTGAACCGTAATTAAGGGAAATAACTGACACAATTGTATATAATGAAATAATTAAGAATAAAATCAATATTGCAAATTACTTAATTTGCGAGTCAGCCAGTCAATTTGTCAAGTAATTTTTAAATTCAAACCTATTTATATGTATCGCTTTTGTAAAACCTTGGACGTCCATGGCTTCTGTCGAAAACATTGCTTTTAATCTTGTTTGCAATATTACTTTATTAAATAACTGAGACTAATTAGTCTTGAGAAATTGAAGTATTATTAGATAATATAAGCTAAAATACTTAAGAGCAGGATTGACAAACATTGGTTTTTGTATATTGAATTAAAGTTTGGGACGATAATACCATAATATTAATTAAATGTTTTATTAATTATGGTAAATATTAATTATTCACTAATGTTTTACATTAAATTATAGTATAAATGCAAATCCGTATAGAAAAATGTGCACTCTGCCCGAACCCAGGGCTCCAGCTCTCCGGGCTGTCGCTCTAACCAAGTGATCTACGAAGATCAACCTACAGCAGCATGACAATTCTTCTATGCCAACTAGATCATTGCAAACATACAAAGTGTGCTAGATATAATTACTTTATCAAGTTTTGATGGATCGGCAGTTCGTCGACTACACATCAACTATCAAAGTTAATCTAGAATATTAATAATCCTATAAAGAAATGAATTTTTTACATTTTAGAAATCCGTATAGAAAAATTTCCAGTGACTGGGGATCGAACTCAGGTCTCCCGCTTAATGTATCTAATTATTATCAATTATATCTAGTGCAGTTGTAAGTTTGCCGTATCTAGTTCGTATAGAGAAACTGTCATTTTGCTGTAGGTTAGCCTTGGTAGCGCACTTGGTTAGAGTGTCCGTCCGGAAAGCAAGAGCAAAACGCGAGGATTTATATGTAATATGTATATAGTGAAAAGTCTGTAAATAGAGTGGATTTTAGTTTATTTTAAAATAGTGTAACAACATTTTATATTATAACAAAGTATAACTCTTACATTTACAAAATATTAAGTAAAACAATTAATAAAATTAATTAAAGCTATTTACAATAAACAGCTATAACATCTTAACTACGTTTAACTTAAAGTGAGTTGTTATTATTGTTAGCCATTTCATTTTATTATATTAATTCTATCTTCATATTAAAAACTGTTTTATTACTAATTACAACGAACATGTTATAATTGCGCCGATGGCTATTATTGAGAGAATGAAAAAGAATTTCTGTCGGAAAAAGTCAGTTCATACAAAAAGTTGTATGTCTTATTGAAATGTAAATCCATCAATATCTACTAATTACTCTATAAAATATGCAAATATAAAAAAAGTAATAATTATTAGTTGATATTGTTAATTATACTTTTTAAATTCGTTTTTATATTATTTTTATGTCGTAGATCATTCAACAGATCAACGTGGGTTGTTGTTAATATTCAAGAATTAATAGAATCATTGTATGCGAATTGTTTTAAAGGAATGTTGATAGACAGGTCTGCTTAGTGGTTTAATAATAATTATTGTAATTATTTTGAAAAATTATTTCAAGATAGAGACTAAAACGGTACCTAGTTATTGTCATGCTAATATCTTTTTATGTTGTTGATATCTTTGCCAATATATCATAGTTATTCAATATGTATATCTACTTTTAAAAGATGATCTAACGTTATTCATGATTGAATCTGAGAAATCATATTTCTGTCTTTAAAAATATTTCAAAAAAGTCCTTCATTTTAAATTATTAAGGGTGTATTTGCATTTTTGGTAAACGTTTAGATCGGTAGCTCACCTTGTTAATGGTATATATGGTTACGTCAAGGTTAATAATAAACATACGCAGTTAATAATAAATGTATCAACAAACAAAGCTTTCTTTCTCAATACATAATACCATGTATTTAACTATTTACCTGTATTCTTCCGGTTCGTGTACATAACGTGGATCGTGTTGTTTTCTTGAAGAACGCGCCGGTCGCACACCATCGTACTTATTTTCGCGCCCATATATGCTACCACCGAAAGGATCCTCGCCCAAATAATAACGATGGACAGGACCTGGTGAATTACCACGACGGGATCCTCCGTTTTCCATTGGGGCACCGTTTGAAGATTCGTGGATGTTGTCGATCACGTGCCCTGGTTTGTAAGAGGGCGATGGGGATCTTTTCGCTCTTTGCTGTTGCTGTTTTGCTTTACGTTCGGCACTTGCGGATCTGATCTTCCCCACTAGCTTACGAATCGACTGACCTAAGCAAGAAATGGTATTTGTTTATAAGAAGCGACAGGTAGGTATTTATGTAGGAGTGGCCAATTCGTGACAATCAGCTGTATCTATTAAATATCAGGAATATTTAAATGGATGGATCTTGTTAAGCACACCTGAGTTTAATAATGATTAGAAAAGGTAAACAGTACGTGTTCTCTTCTTTGTAATATTTACTTTTTCTTTGATTTCATTACCAAGAAGTTTTTTTGCATATGAATACAAGACCTTGTACAAGGACTGACATTGTAATATTTTAATAATTAATGATAACTAAATGAAGAGCATGATGGAAAACTCATTTAAGGCCTTATTTCCACTGCCCTCGAGAGCGGATCGTGTCAGCACATAATTTCTTAGGAAACTCACGAGAGCACCATGTGAATACGCCACTCATTAATAAGAGTACAATTTCTTCCCCGGGACTCTATCTGACTTCGAGAGCGGCTCACGTGTGAGTCCAGTGTGAATAAAAGGCCTAACAATGTACTATTAGTTTCATAATGATTTAGGACATCAAGGTTAATATGATGCTGTTTTTTATTATTTTATCCTATGCATTTACAGTAAAAAAATAGCATCATACCCAGTAGCGTAACAAGACGGCATTGGGTCCCGGGGCAAGATAATCATTAGGACCCCACACGGTCGCAAAAAAAAAGAAGAAAAAATTAAATAAAATCTTAATAATAAGACATTGGTATGTATTTTTATTACTAGTAATAGTTTACAGCCTTTTATTATTGTTTTCATGTTCATTTAAGCATTTCATGATTTTAACCAAGAACCAACGATGACAGATTTATAGATATTTGACATTACGTGCGACGGGAGAATCAAAGCCAAAGCACTTATTAACTCAGTGATTCTCAACCTGTGGGACCTCCTTAAGGAGATGCAAAATAACAAAAGGAGGACGCGAAGACATGAAAAAAAGACAAAATATTCGAAAAACTTATTATTGAAACCAAAATAAGAAAAGATACATTCTGTTAATACAAAAATAAAATGTCACACTCAAAAACAGATAAATAGAAGGTAAATAGTTACATACTATAAGTAACATGCTAAACGCAACGACATTTATACTAGCAGGAGTAGCAGGTGCATCTTTAGAATGTGCAACGCAGATTGGGACTTCCTCGTGAAAACGCGAGAAATACGGTGGAGGCGACAGTGTTGCCAAATGCCGAAATTTAGGCTTACAGTCGCGTATCAGCAGTAAAAGGAAAATATATATATAGAAAAAATATTAGGACTTCAAAAACTGTTATGAAAAGTTGGGTTCCAATTTACTAAAAAGGTTGAGAACCGCTGTATTAACTTTTAGGCTTCTAATATAGCTTTTAGAACTAAATTATTAATATTATTAAATTAATGCGCAGTTAAGCATTAGTTAAAACCAAAAAGTTATTTATATTGCGAGATGCATAAGTAAACTCTTCTGCCAAGGAGACACTCTTAGGACCGAGGCAGACAGCCGAGGTCCGTAAAGGTCTCCGAGGCGAAGAGAAGCTTACGCATCGTGTAATGTATTAGTTTTTTTGCTTCTTCACCACCCCAATACTTAATTGATAATTATGAAAAAAATTAATTAAATTACAAATTAATTAATAACTAAAATCGCGGCTGAAAATTATGAGGTGGCTGGTTGTGAGAACCTTGGAAACCACCTAGCGACCCGTCAACATTTTCAAACAACGGATTTCTTCGCGTAAAAATTAGATATAAGTAATTCACTTTTCTTGTTCTGGCCATGTAAGTGCTACTTTCGTACCTAGCAATGAGCACCTTGCATATTTCACTTTCGGTTGCAGTTGTTTCGTCAAAATAGTAAACGACTTACGTAAGGGGTAGAAAATAATATGTTGTTATTGTGTTGATTGTGACAGAGTGAACGAATAGACATTTTTTAAATTGTTTAACTAACTAACTAGCTTAAATTAATGAGGATCTGTTTCACGGTGTCTGGTTAGTCTTGGTTAGTAACTAAACTATGCTAGCTTACGATTTAACTAATAAAACCATATAGTATGATTTTCTATTCACTACATTTTGTGGAATTCATCCTAAGAATAAGAAACGTAATTCAGTCAGTAACTCAGTAACACAAAAATAAAATTTTAAAAATATTAAAAGTAAATCATTAAAGCAACTACTCTTATACAGAAATGATAAATAAGAAATATATCAACTTATCAACAAATACTTCAGTATTATTTATAATCATTTTTTATTTTAAAAGTCTCTTTTTCTAGCTTTTTCAGGTATCACAATGGGCCCCCCCAAAGTCGCCGGGCCCCGGGCTTTGCCCCGAACTGGCACATGATAGTTACGCCACTGATCATACCTATTAGCCTTGCTATCCTAGATCATTATGAATTCAATAATACCTAAAGCAAAATATTTACAGTAGGTAGTTTAATCTCCGGTAAAATAAATTTAAAAAGCAGCTTTAATAATGATTATACGTTTTTTAATTATACAAGGAATCCATTATTCCATTCTTATAACAATACAATTCGTCTTTTCTATACGAATGGTATAATATTAACTCTTTATGAATGAGAGCTTTTTTTTAAAGATGATTAATACATTTCTAAGGATTAACTAGTATGTCAGTAGGTATTGGGCCACCTGGCCCAGACATTTTTGCGGGGATGCAGTCGTCGTTAAGTACGGAATCTGCATTACCGACATTCTGTATTACCGGCATTTGGTTCGTCACTCGGCTAAATGGCAACGCTGTTGCTAGGGGAAAACAGATGGCGCCAGTGTCGTTTTTGTACCGACATTCTGTATTACCGGCATTTGGTTCGTCACTCGGCTAAATGGCAACGCTGTTGCTCGGGGAAAACGGATGGCGCCAGTGTCGTTTTTGTACCGACATTCTGTATAATTATAATAATAATGTCTTTATTTCCCTTACAGGCTTACACCCAAATAGGGAAAAATATGAATTTACAAATGTTTTCATCGTTTATGCTATTCTCCTGTAATATCTCATGGGTAATGTGTAAAGAGCGGAAAATATGCAATGTGCATTTTATGATGTTGATGAAATAAGAATTATTTGTAGATTCAATTAAAATGCCTAAAACCTAAAATTTAAGGCTTTAATATTATTGTTTATTGTATATTTTATATCAATAAATGCGAAACTCCGTGTAATGCCATGTAATAATAATGCAACAATGTAACATAACTGTATACATCGGTGTATACATAAAATAAACTTGATGTTGATGAAATAAATAATAGAAACAAAATTTAATTTATGATTTGATTTATTGAAATTTCCTTATTCTTAAAACAAATAAGTTTTTACTAATAATATTTAGTTATTACTAGTTAGTTAATAGTATATTATATACATATTTGTTGCATTTTTTTTTTGTCGAAAACCCATGCATTTTTTGTCAAATTTCGTTGCATTTAAATGTGCATATGTTTTCTTTTTGCCGTGCATTTTTCCGCTCTTTAGTAATGTGTATTGTGGTGACAAAATTCACTTGGTATTGTTATGTCTGTTTGTGTTGGTGAATATTTCACCATTTACAACATAATCATGAATAAAGTGGTTGGTGTATTTTTGCATACGAAACAATGGAACATTTATTTACGTTTAAATTTAGGCGATTAGCTTTACACCAATCACATAGAAAGTTAATGTTAGACTGCAAATATAAGCAATCATTGATATCTCGTACTTGATGATATATTTTTAAATCGTCAGCAAATAATAGTTTTTCTCGCAGTGTATAGATTGATGATGATGATGAATACCACGTAGACACGTCCATTCGTGACGGGTATCTTGGAATACGTTCTGCTTGGTTCGGACATCTTGTATCCCTACCCTCTGGCGTTTAATGTCATGCGTACCTTGCTATCTCTCTCTCTCTCTCTCTCTCTCTCTCTCTCTCTCTCTCTCTCTCTCTCTCTCTCTCTCTCTCTCTCCCTTTCTCTCTCTCTCTCTCTCTCTCTCTCTCTCTCTCTCTCTCTCTCTCTCTCTCTCTCTCTCTCTCTCTCTCTCCATCTCGCTGCGTACCTTGCTATCTCTCTCTCTCAACGAAGCAATCTGTATTATCGCCTAACAATTTACGGATATTTGCTAATAGATGTAGTGATAGTATGAATACCTCGTAGACACGCCCATTCGTGATCTGATTGATCGATAGCTTTTATCCATACCCAGATGGCCGGTCTGTCATCTTGAAGCACGCTCTGATTGGTTCGGCCATCTTTCTCCCTACCATAGGCAATCATCTTGAAACCCCTACCCCTAGCGTTTAATGTCTTGCGTACCTAGCTAGCTATCTCTCGCTACCTACAAGTTCTGCCGCCTTTCTCTCTCTCTCTCTCTCTCTCTCTCTCTCTCACTCACTCATGCACACACCCTGTACTCTTTCTAACTTTTCTAGAAGAAGAAATAATAATGTCAGATAGGAATTATGTTTCTACTTTTCGTGTACCCTCTCTCACGGATAACGATCTACCCTTTTATATAGTCGCCCTTCTCCCTTTGCTAGTAAAAATGAGACACCAGCCCTAGAATTTTATATTTCGCGGATGACTACAAGACCGCTGTATTCTAATGAAACTTTCTACCCCAAAGAGATCATGAAATTTAAAGAAACCGACAGTCTTTGACACAACCGCGAGGTTTGCAAGCTCGTCTAACCGTCGTATCTATGTCAGTAGCTGCCCTTCGTGAAGGGGTTTCGGATCTCAATGTTAAGAAAATTACGTTAAAATAAATACACACAGACTATTGAATCACGTTCAGGAATCGGGATGGTTTCTAACACTAACATGTATCAACGGACAAATTAACTACATAAAAAAGAGAAAAACCTAATTCTAATGCAGAAAATGTATAGACTTACCCTCCTCTGGTGTATCACATTTAAATTAAAAACGGAAAAGCAATAAATATTTACCACTTTTAACCACCTCACCTCACCAGGAAGAAGAGGAAGCTTGAATATTCAGTATAAACTGACACTTTTTTAAATTTAAAAACAGTTATTATTAATCTTTCAAGCCTCTGTTATATACCACACACGCATACAGCGTATAGAAATGGACTGACGTGAAAATCTTATTTCAAATATTTAGCTCCCTACGAGACAAAAGGAAACATTTCATTGGTCGTTTAAAAATATAATATGCCTTAGGTTATATACATACCCTACTAAAGTAGGCACAGCCTTTATGGCACACCTGGTCCTAACTAGTTGCATAATTTAATGCTAATTTGATGCTAATTTAATGCCATGAAAAAAAATTTATTGCTCCTTTTTTTAAAAAAATACCAACGTGTGTGCTAGCTATAGATATAGTTGGCACACACGTTAGCGTAAAAGTCAAGACAAGGGGTATATAAAGATAAAGAAGATGATATAATTTAATGCTAATTTAATGCTTCTCATATATCATGCATTCAAGTTTGTAACTCTAATAGGAACAAAGTTATTGAAACTTAAAGAAAACTATGATACGGCTGTGCTGGCTATAGATATAGTTAGCACACCCGTTATTGTAGAACGATTACAAATAATCAATTCATAAACTATAATTTAATGCTAATTTAATGCTTCTCATCCATCATACTTTCAATAATATAGCTTTAATTGGAAAAATATTATTGACAATTAATTAAATAAACAAGCAACCATTAAGAAAATCGCGGTACGCTAGCTGCCTAATCAACTTATTGGTGTAAAGATTCGGTCACAGAATCAATATACTTATTACTCGAACTCCCGAATTTAATACCAGTCATTGGAGCACTAATTAATTTGTTACGACTCAAAAAACCTACGATATGGTAATAGATCTTCAGAAATGCCCGGTACGCTAGCTGCTTAATTTACATATAGGTGTGAAAATTTAGTCAGAGCACCAATATGCTTCCTGTTCAACGTTCTGAATTTAATGCCAGTGATTGGAGCACTGATTAATTTGTTACGACTCAAAAAACCTACGATATGGTAATAGATCTTCAGAAATGCCCGGTACACTAGCTGCTTAATTTACATATAGGACTGAAAATTTAGCCAGAGCATCAATATGCTTCCTGTTCAACGTTCTGAATTTAATGCCAGTCATTGGAGCACTAATTAATTTGTTACGACTCATAAAACCTACGGTATGGTAATAGATCTTCAGAAATACCCGGTACGCTAGCTGCTTAATTTACATATAGGTGTGAAAATTTAGTCAGAGCATCAATATGCTTCCTGTTCAACGTTCTGAATTTAATGCCAGTCATTGGAGCACTAATTAATTTGTTACGACTCATAAAACCTACGATATGGTAATAGATCTTCAGAAATACCCGGTACGCTAGCTGCTTAATTTACATATAGGTGTGAAGATTTAGTCAGAGCATCAATATGCTTCTTGTTAAACGTTCTGGATTTAATGCCAGTCATTGCAGCACTAATTAATTTGTTACGACTCAAAAAACCTACGATACGGTAATAGATCGTCAGAAATGCCCCGTACGCTAGCTGCTTAATTTACATACAGGTTTGAAAATTTAGTCAGAGCATCAATATGCTTCCTGTTCAACGTTCTGAATTTAATGCCAGTCATTGGAGCACTAATTAATTTGTTACGACTCAAAAAACCTACGATATGGTAATAGATCTTCACAAATTCCCGGTACGCTAGCTGCTTAATTTACATATAGGTGTGAAAATGTAGTCAGAGCATCAATATGCTTCCTGTTCAACGTTCTGAATTTAATGCCAGTCATTGGAGCTCTAATTAATTTGTTACAACTCAAAAAACCTACGATATGGTAATAGATCTTCACAAATTCCCGGTAGGCTAGCTGCTTAATTTACATATAGGTGTGAAGATTTAGTCAGAGCATCAATAAGCTTCTTGTTTAACGTTCTGGATTTAATGCCAGTCATTGCAGCACTAATTAATTTGTTACGACTCAAAAAGCCTACGATATGGTAATAGATCTTCAGAAATGCCCGGTACGCTAGCTGATTAATTTACATATAGGTGTGAAAATTTTGTCAGAGCATCAATATGCTTTCTGTTCAACGTTCTGAATTTAATGCCAGTCATTGGAGCACTAATTAATTTGTTACGACTCAAAAAACCTACGATATGGTAATAGATCTTCAGAAATTCCCGGTACGCTAGCTGCTTAATTTACATATAGGTGTGAAGATTTAGTCAGAGCATCAATATGCTTCTTGTTTAACGTTCTGGATTTAATGCCAGTCATTGCAGCACTAATTAATTTGTTACGACTCAAAAAACCTACGATACGGTAATAGATCGTCAGAAATGCCCCGTACGCTAGCTGCTTAATTTACATACAGGTTTGAAAATTTAGTCAGAGCATCAATATGCTTCCTGTTCAACGTTCTGAATTTAATGCCAGTCATTGGAGCACTAATTAATTTGTTACGACTCAAAAAACCTACGATATGGTAATAGATCTTCACAAATTCCCGGTACGCTAGCTGCTTAATTTACATATAGGTGTGAAAATGTAGTCAGAGCATCAATATGCTTCCTGTTCAACGTTCTGAATTTAATGCCAGTCATTGGAGCTCTAATTAATTTGTTACAACTCAAAAAACCTACGATATGGTAATAGATCTTCACAAATTCCCGGTAGGCTAGCTGCTTAATTTACATATAGGTGTGAAGATTTAGTCAGAGCATCAATAAGCTTCTTGTTTAACGTTCTGGATTTAATGCCAGTCATTGCAGCACTAATTAATTTGTTACGACTCAAAAAGCCTACGATATGGTAATAGATCTTCAGAAATGCCCGGTACGCTAGCTGATTAATTTACATATAGGTGTGAAAATTTTGTCAGAGCATCAATATGCTTTCTGTTCAACGTTCTGAATTTAATGCCAGTCATTGGAGCACTAATTAATTTGTTACGACTCAAAAAACCTACGATATGGTAATAGATCTTCAGAAATTCCCGGTACGCTAGCTGCTTAATTTACATATAGGTGTGAAGATTTAGTCAGAGCATCAATATGCTTCTTGTTTAACGTTCTGGATTTAATGCCAGTCATTGCAGCACTAATTAATTTGTTACGACTCAAAAAGCCTACGATATAGTAATAGATCTTCAGAAATGCGCGGTACGCTAGCTGATTAATTTACATATAGGTGTGACAATTTTGTCAGAGCATCAATATGGTTCCTGTTCAACGTTCTGAATTTAATGCCAGTCATTGGAGCAGTAATTAATTTGTTACGATTCAAAAAACCTACTATATGGTAATAGATCTTCAGAAATGCCCGGTACGCTAGCTGCTTAATTTACATACAGGTGTGAAAATTTAGTCAGAGCATCAATATGCTTCCTGTTCAACGTTCTGAATTTAATGCCAGTCATTGGAGCACTAATTAATTTGTTACGACTCAAAAAGCCTACGATATGGTAATAGATCTTCAGAAATGCCCGGTACGCTAGCTGCTTAATTTACATATAGGTGTGAAAATTTAGCCAGAGCATCAATATGCTTCCTGTTCAACGTTCTGAATTTAATGCCAGTCATTGGAGCACTAATTAATTTGTTACGACTCAAAAAACCTACGGTATGGTAATAGATCTTCAGAAATGCCCGGTACGCTAGCTGCTTAATTTACATATAGGTGTCAAAATTTAGCCAGAGCATCAATATGCTTCCTGTTCAACGTTCTGAATTTAATGCCAGTCATTGGAGCACTAATTAATTTGTTACGACTCAAGAAACCTACGATATGGTAATAGATCTTCACAAATGCCCGGTACGCTAGCTGCTTAATTTACATATAGGTGTGAAGATTTAGTCAGAGCATCAATATGCTTCCTGTTCAACGTTCTGAATTTAATGCCAGTCATTGGAGCACTAATTAATTTGTTACGACTCAAAAAGCCTACGATATCGTAATAGATCTTCAGAAATGCCCGGTACGCTAGCTGCTTAATTTACATATAGGTGTGAAAATTTAGCCAGAGCATCAATATGCTTCCTGTTCAACGTTCTGAATTTAATGCCAGTCATTGGAGCACTAATTAATTTGTTACGACTCAAGAAACCTACGATATGGTAATAGATCTTCACAAATGCCCGGTACGCTAGCTGCTTAATTTACATATAGGTGTGAAGATTTAGTCAGAGCATCAATATGCTTCTTGTTTAACGTTCTGGATTTAATGCCAGTCATTGCAGCACTAATTAATTTGTTACGACTCAAAAAGCCTACGATATGGTAATAGATCTTCAGAAATGCCCGGTACGCTAGCTGCTTAATTTACATATAGGAGTGAAAATTTAGTCAGAGCATCAATATGCTTCCTGTTCAACGTTCTGAGTTTAATGCCAGTCATTGGAGCACTAATTAATTTGTTACGATTCAAAACAGTTATTTTTCCAAAAATTCCCCCCCCCCCAAATAATTCTGTGGATCTGGCCATGGTTATAATCCATATTCAATTAGTTTCTAATTTCTACGTAAGCTATTTAAATATTGTATCTCTTTAAAAAGAGCTGGATCGAAAGTTCGCTTTAAAACTCAGGGTTCTTATTTTCGCGTAGGAATACATTACCAGATGCAAATCGCAACCAATAGCGGGATCTCACTTCAAGAACAAGTATTGATTTTTTCTTAAAAGCTGAAGGTTGCACGAGTCGCGTGTTTTGGCGTAACCAATCAGCGCACAGCAACTCAAAAGCAAGTATTGATTTTTCCTCTAAAACTGCAAACGCTTATATGAGTTACCAAAGAGATTTTTTTTATAATTCTAAAATTTGAAACCAACCTTTTTTAAAATAATTTTATAGGGTTGTTTATATCGAATGCTAACGCAAGTTTACATTATGAAAAGAACGTAAATTTGCAGAACCGAACTTAAGATTTTTGTAAATATAGGGACGAAACCACAATTATTCAGAGCTGATAAAAACATACCGTTACAATACAAACAGAGATAGTTTTCACTTACCACCCTAACGTCACATGACTTTACTACCCCCTTCCTCGAGTTTCAGAACTTTTCCTATTTGTGGACGGCAGTATAGTTTAGTTAGTTGGTATATTTTTGTGTTGATTGTTTCGTGATAGTTGGTTGACTATTACTCAATGATGGCGGGTAGACCACCAAATGTATCATTTGAAGAGTTAAAAGATGTGTTAAGTGACTTTAAAACGGAAATAGTGCTGCAGAACTACGAAATTGCAAAGAAAAACAGTTTAGTGTATGTAGGGTTGCCAACTGACCTTTTTTCGGAAGGACAGTCCTTCTTTCTAAGAGTGTGTCCTTCGTCCTTTCTTATCATAGGAAAGGACGGGTTTTGTCCTTATTTAAAACAATTAACGAAAATAAGTCAATACGTAATTAAAATTTAAAATTTTATTTTATTCACTGAAATTAAATTTCAAATTAACCGCCAACATCGTTCATGCAAAATGAATCAAATTTGCTATGAGCAGTAGTAGGTGAGGTAATTTAGTGCATTATTGTTGTAAAAGCCATTAAAATGAGTGGTATTATTATAATTTACCGGACGAGGAAATGTGGTTAAAACTTCAGAAAAAAAAGAAAAACGTATATGTAGAAAATTCAAGCCGCAGTTGAAGTTTTACATTATGAGACTGATTGACCATTCATTTAAGACGATATTCAAACAGTACTAAACCATCTGCTGGGGGACAGCGGTAAGGAGAACCTCTTGAACTAGGCCTCCACCACACATTATTTTTGGAGAGGGGTAGATTCTTAGAAACTAAGATTTTTCAGGCAATGGTACCAGAAATAGCAGGCGTAAATGAATTAATATTAATTGTTGATTAATTAATATTAATCAAATAAATAGGAAATGCACTGTAATTAGTAATTGTAAAAAATCATGAAAAGTAATTAATAATAAAAAGCAAACAAACAAAAAAGGACGAGAAATGGCATTTATTAAATAAGCAAAATACATGAACATAGAACATACAGTATGGACGACTAGAAGGCGCGCTGGACTTATAGGTAACTTACAATTAAATACTAATATGGTATGCATAATCTTTTAGTTTTATTTGTATTGTTTAAACGACTATAAAATTAAGGAATAATCATATGTAATTATTCTTTTTTATAAATATTATAATTATAAAAAAGTGTTTATTTATGACATATATTAAATATTTTATTAAAAAAAGCATTACACGAACCTGGAATAGACCCGAGGTTTTGTAGTCGAAATCTAGCGCGCCTTCCAGTCGGCCATGCTACAGTCTATTCATGTCTTTTTCTTCTTTAATGAATATCATTTATCATCTTTTTTCTTTTGCTTCTTTAATGAATTGTTTATTTTATAAATAAACATTTTTTTAAATATAATATTTATAAAAAAGAATAATTACATAAAATTATCCCTTAATTTTATAGTCGTTGTTAAACTACTAATCCATTTTTTTTTCTAGAGTCCTCTGACTTTGAAAGCATATTGCTCGGGAACTATTGAACCAAATTAAATATTTTAAAAACAAGCAAATAGTACATTCATTTCTACATACAACAGTAAAATATTATATTTCTAACTGGTATACTTTTGTTTCTATCGGATGATACGCAATAAAAGGTACCCATTTTTAGGGACAATTTCATTGAAAGCAAGTTCACTAATCTTTTCTCAGAAAGTATATGCCATATATAGATGAGATTTTTGTAGGGGTTAGAAAGGAACCTTGCGGTTCTTATGCTACTAATTTTCAGACAAAAAGCGTTTTATTTAAGATTTATGTGAAAAAATAGCGAACTATGCGTTCTTGTTTATTAATAGAGATAGCCTTAAAAAATTTTCGCTAAATCAACACTTTTGATGTGTAGACATTATTGTTTATTTTTTAAAAAATGTTCCTAATTTTAATAATAAAAATGCGGAAACAAAAAAACGAAAAAAACAATTTTTAATGACAAGCGGTTTCGACAAAAAACGGTTTTTTTGTTATTCGGAGCATTTTCTTATAGAAAATAATGCCTACATATGAAAAGTGTTAATTTAGCGAAAAAAATTAATAACGCTATCTCCATTAATAAACAAGAACTCATAAATAAAACACTTTTTTGTCCAAAAATTAATAGGTTAACAACAGTAAGGTTTCTTTCTAACCACTACAAAAATCTCATAGATATATGAGATATACTTTCTGAGAAAAAAATATTTAACTCGCTCTCAATGAAATAGTCCCTAAAAATGGGTACCTTATATTATGTATCGTCCGATAAAAATAAAAATAAGTATATCAGTTAGAAATATGATATTTTACTGCTACATGTAGAAATAAATCTACTATTTGCTCATTTTTAAAATATTTAATTTGGTTCAGTAGTTTTCGAGTAATGCGGTATCAAAGTCAGAGGACTCTAGAAAAAAAATGGATAGTAGGTATATTTACGTTAAATAAAAATAAAACTAAATGATTATGCATACAATATTAGTATTTTATTGTATGTTATTTCTTTTTATAAACGTTATAATTATAGAAAATGGTTTATTTATGAAATATATTAAATAATTATAGTTTATTATTAATATAATAAACAAACGTTTCTGGAAATTCTTGATTGTCCTTACTTACTACTTTCAAAAGTTGGCAGCCCTAGTTTAGTGTGGGTTAAAATTAGTGCAAGTATAAATAACAAAATAAATCCTCGATCTCTCCATGCGAAAGTGGTCAGCAATATTAGAGGTTTAAGAGAATTCCTCACAGACAATTACTTTAAACCACCAGAGCCGCTAGTATATACTAAAAAGCAGAAAGAGGAAACAGAAGAAGAATTAATTCTAGATAGATCTATCGATGTATCATGTACTCCAATTGATGATATTTGCTTAACATTAACTTTGTATGAAAACTATTTCGATGATATCACTGAGTATCGATACTATAGAAGAAGTGACATCCAGAAGGTCAGAAAATGGTTGTGCTTCAAGAGAGGAAGTTTTGAAAAATTATTTTCTCACCAATTGTATCTAGAAACTAAGTTGGCATGTGGGTTCCGTTTAAAAACTCACTATCTTCCTATTTCTGGTTGTATGGGTTATTTGGACGGTAAGTAAGCTGTTATTTTCATTTTCAACAGCATTTTGCGAAAAATGCCTATGGAATTTATTTGTTATTGGAATGTTTTTCAAAATAAATTTTTTCCCTAAAATCGATTATTTGGTAATAATAATTAAAGACTGCAGTGGCGTCGCTAAGGGAAGCGTCCCAAAATTTAAGCTCTCCCCTCCCGCAGTAAAAGTTTTTCTTATTCTTGCCCTTTGAATTTGGCCCTGGATTTGAAAGCATTTTTGTTTGTTGTTATTACAGTTACCGGGTTTTTTTTAACTTTTTTTTATTATATGCGCCAAAATCAGTGAAATAAATCACTTTAGTAGTCAGACCAGCTGCATAAGCGACTAAAATTTTGTTAGAACAGAATTTTTCCACAGATATATTTCCTGTTAGTAATTCGTAGATAATCGAACTTTGTCTAATTAGGGGAAATCTACTAGCTATATAATTTACACTAATAATATAAGATTTTTATATTACATATCGGGTTTCAATATGGAATATATTCATTTATGATATCTAGTTAACAGTTTAATATGTTGTGTTAAAGAGATAATGAGATAAGGATGTAATCCGCATTCATTCCGAAGAAATATGTAATACTAACCAAGTGACTATATTGAAAGTAATTATATTTGCATTGTTTTGAACATAATGGTATGTTATGATAAGAAATATTTGACGGGCGTCGGATGAAACAATACATTTTACTCAAGGTTTCTTGTTGGCGTGGAGATAATCCTTATAGATCCGGTTCTGAGAACTGAGGTGAAATCAATAATGAGAAATGACAAGTTTCTACATGTTAATTATGTTACACATTTTAAATGTTATGACTAATAGATTTATATTTTAGGAATGTCTGTAGTTGAAAGATATTACAAAAGTTAGAGTGTAGGACATGTAGTTAAACCTAAAAAGAGAAAAAATAGCGGTTAAATGCGGGCCTTGTTAGTCGTATTCTATTTAGAGTGTTTTCAGGAATTTATTCGAGTTCATTATCAATATAAATGTTAATTAATTATTATTGGGATGAGATATGCAAATGATACCGTGAATTAATTTAATTAGCAAAAATGATATGTACAAATGAGAGATGAGTCATGTAAACAATCATAATGTAATATGTAGAGTTGATCCGTATATGTGGTAATATCGCATGCTGATCCGCGCTAATCCGACAGGTGATTGATAGTAACCTTTCGATGAAATCACGTTTAACGATGTCTGGGGCATCCTTGAAAGCATACATCATTTAAGAAGGATCTTAGTATGAGAGATGAGATATGCAAATGATACCGTGAATTAAATTAATTTAATTAATTAGATCAATATAAAATCATTATGATCCCCCGAATGACTGCATCAATCATAATGTGATATGTAGAGTTGACATGTATTCGTGGTAAGACGCGCTAGACCGCGAATGACCTTGAAATTGACCAAAAATTACTACGTTGGACCTTCATAAGAAATAACATGGGATTTTGTCGCCGAACTGTTATAGCATATCTACTATACTACCCTTTATCCTAGAAAACTCTGCTTCGCAGTAAGCGGAGGTACTTCTTTTTTTAATCTTGTACTTCTGCGAATATATATGGCTCCATAGAGGCAATGTATTTAGATCAGTGAGCAATTTATTTGCAAATTTGGGGAAGTAATAGGCATTTGCTTTCACCGACTTTTTTGTGCAAATACAGTTTTTAGCTTGCTCATTTAGGGTTTGTGCCCATAAGTGCCAATAATTCTTCCCCTCTTCTTCCTGATTTTCCATAACATTCGTCGACATTATCTTCATCTATTATGTCGTCCTTAAAACATTCTTCTGTAATCTGTTCTTATTCCACGCTCTCATCTAAGTCTAAGAAAAAATGAAGTACTGAAAAATCGTGATTTCCTGATTGCTTTTGGTACAACTTTACTTGATCGGAAATAAACGGAAACGAGCAACTCTAGCTGTTTATATTGTGAAAATGCATTCCGAGTAAAGTAAAGCTTAAACCAGCCAATATATATACGAGGGTAGATTCACTCATTTTTCTATGAGAACTGTCATTACTAATTATTTGTTGTGTCAAGTTTTGCGTAGGTGCGTGTTGTTCTTTGAAAGTTATTAATAATTAAGCTGGTCGATAACAGACAATTTTTAAAAATGGAAAAAAGTGAATTCAGAGCGCTGATAAAGTATTTGCAAAAAAAAGGATTAACACCTACTGAAATTCACAAGGATATGACAGACGTTTTAGGGGACTCTGCCCCTTCTTACCAAGTGGTGAAAAATATGTCTCGTGAGTTTAGATTAGGCAGAACAACTTGCGAACATGCGAAAGGTGCGGGACGTCCAGTCTGTGTCACCGTTGACAAAAACATCAATTTGATCCATGATATGGTAATGGCAGATAGAAGACTGACTATTCGCCATATCGCGGAAATAACGAACATCTCTTATGGGTCAGTTGAAAATATTTTAAGAAATGTTCTTGATCTCAGAAAAATTTCGGCGCGTTGGGTTCCAAAGATGCTGACCGTCGATCAGAAACGCTCTAGAGTGCTGCATTCGGAAGCCAATTTGGAGTACCTGAAGGCCAATCGGAAGCAATTTCTCACTCGCTTTGTGACTGTGGATGAAACATGGGTGCACCAATTTGATCCTGAGACGAAAAGACAAAGTATGGAGTGGCACCACAGAGGTTCTCCACCTCCACGCAAATTTCGAGTTCAACGCGCGGCTGGAAAGATTATGGCCACAGTGTTCTGGGATGCAGAAGGAATTTTGATGATCGATTATTTGCAGCGTGGACACACAATAACGGGTTCTTATTATGCAGGGTTAATTCCAAAATTGCGCGAAAGCATCGACCGAAAAAGACCAGGAAAGTTGGCACACAAAATTTTGTTCCATCAGGACAACGCTCCAGTCCACAAGAGCTGCGTTGTCATGGCTGCCATACAGAACGCTGGCTTTGAAATCCTAGAACACCCTCCATATTCACCAGACCTGGCACCCAGTGATTACCATCTATTTCCAAAATTAAAGGAAAACCTGCGTGGAAAAAAATATGGAGACGATAATGAAGTTATAACCGCAGTAAATGGCTGGTTTGAGGAGCAACCGGAAAACTTCTTCCTGAAAGGCATTGAAGCATTGGAACATCGGTGGACCAAGTGCATTGAAGTCCAGGGAGATTATGTTGAGAAATAAATAAATAATGTTTTAAAAATTCTTTCTCTTTCTATATCAGGGACCGTAAATATTGATCTTCCCTCGTATATACAAGGTTATACATCCGTTTCAGGATAGTAACCGCCTGTTCTTTGAGGCTCTCAGACGCATTTTCTTTGTGGTGCGTCACTCCACTTTTATTCTTCGCTTGTGCTTCTACAATTGTCTGTGTTTCTTTGCTTCCTCTACTATTTTCTTCCACTCATTCCTGTCCTGTATTTTTCTTCCCCAATTTGTAAATCCCATTATCTCTATGTCTTTCTCGATTTGGTCGCTCCATCTGTTCTTCGGTCTTCCTTTCGGTCTGCTTGTATCTGGTTTCTATTCTGTAATCTTCTTAACCTCACTGCTATCCTTCATCCTTTTTACGTGACCATACCACTTCAGTCTTGCCGCTTTTATTGTTCTTACAATATTTTCATTCTGAAATCTCTTCTATTTCAAAATTCATTAGTCGTT